>JAGWCC010000574.1:0-217500 GCA_022651775.1 Drusus annulatus
AGTTTCATTCTATTTGGTTACATACTGCCTGAGAAAACGACATATTTATTCTGACCCCAAGTCTTGCATTTTCTCAATAAAATTGATTTTTTCGCAAATTTTATTTATGGCGTTTTTTTTCAATTGAATCTGCTGCAGTTTATATTTCTCAACAGAATCGCAAAGTTCCGCTCCATTCGGTCTCACGGAGCCTGTGAAAATGGTATCTAACTTTCGACCACAAGACTCGCATTTTACCCGAAAGTGGTAATTTTTTTACAATTGTTGCTTTTGGTATTTTTTTTCATGTGATCGTCTTTACTCTATCATTCTTAATAGATTTTCTAAGGTTAACTTCATTCGGTCTCATAGGGTTTGAGAAAACACCATCTAATTTTAGACCCCGGACCCGCATTTTACCCGCAATGTGGTATATTTTTGAAAAATGTTACTTTTAGAGAATGTTTTCATTTGATCGTCTTTAGTTTACCATTCTTAAGAGAATTCCAAAGGTTTCCTCTATTTGGTCCTATAGAGCTTGTGAATAAATCCTCGCATTTTACTAGCAGAGTAGTATGTTTTCGACAAATATTAGTTTTAGAGATTTTTTAATTTTAATCGTCTTGAGTTTATCATTCTTAAGAGAATTCAAAAGGTTCATAGCGTTAATTTTACTTCATTCGATCTTACAATATATACCGACCCCAAGGCCCGCACTTTGCTAGCAGATTAGTATTTTTTTGACAGGTGTAACGTTTGGAGTTTTTTTTATTTGATCGTCTTTAGTTTATCGTTCTGGACGGAATTTCTAGGTTTCATTTCAATCGGTCACATAGAGCCTGAGAATAAGTCCTCTAATTTCCAACATTAAGACTCGCATATTGCCAGCAGATTAGTATTTTTTCGATAAATCTTACTTGTAGAAAAACTCTTCTTTTAATCATTATACTTTACAAAATTCCAAAAGTTCGCATCATTTTGTCCCACAGAGCCTTATATAACGACATCTTATTTCCGACCCCAAGCATTGCATTTTTTCTATAAAATTGTTTTTTTTTAAGAATCTTACTTATGGCAATGACGTTACATATATATATAGACACGTTGTAGCGCTCTCAAAGTGACAAGCAATAACCACGCTAGTTGGTGTGCTCGGTGATTCAGTACTAAACTGTTACGCGTCGCTCTAGGTCGCTTACTCCATATAATTAACTTACAAAAAGATGTGCCAAAATGCCCTCGTGTGTGATGAGAAAGTGTTTCAATTACACTGCAAAGACTATTAAAAGCCAAGGAAAATCAATTAATTTTTAAGTATGCGTAAATTACTGCGAATTTCTTTTTATTTTAGACAACACAACTGTTGTTGACCAACATAACGAGGTCATCGCGTAAGCTATCTCATTCTTACCAGATCATTCAACGCTACTAGCAAGTACAGAACGCAGTCCGATCCTACATCTGTTTCGTTCATACACACATATTCTATGAATGTCTGTCGTTTTTTATATATGGCCAATATTTGAATGATGAATTTACTGGTAATGTAAGTGTGTTTGTTACTTTCCACATTGTGTGTTAATATTCGAAGTTAATTGTTGGTAATTAGCGAAGATACGTACTATAGTTACGCAATAATTTATTTTATTAGACGTGAAATTTTTTTTTTTGATACTTCTGGTTTTTAAATAAAGGTTTTGACAATGGGCGCCAAAAACTAATTGCGCCAGGCCTCAGTTGGCTAAGGGCCAGGTCGATCTTACATATATTTTTTCCGTCAAGACAATATATCACTCCAAATAGGGGGCTTACCTGAGATTCACATTTGAATTAATTCTGATGAATCTGTGAATATGATATCAAATGGTTTTTCGAGAACACACTCGGGATGTAAGTCATTTACATTTTAGATTAATAAAAACTAAAAAAACGATCATTTAAAATAATTTGGATGAATTTGTAACAATATTATAATATGGTTTCCGAGAATGCGCTTGAAATGTAGGTAATTTACATTTAAGATTATTAAAAACTGACCCTCACCATTCACAATCTTATCGTTAAACTTTTTTCCCAAATTTACAATCGTTCTTCAGCAATAAGCGGCAAGGACCGGAGTTTATTTTTTATGCTTTGAATTGGTCGATTCCCGAAAGATTCTCGGAGAACATTGATGGTAATAGTAATATACTAATCGAAATAAATTATTATTCGTACCTTAAAACGCATGCTTTTCTGAACCGGCTTAAAGCAAACTCAGCCTTATATCCCTTCTTCCGTGCGCCAAACGTTCGATTTGCAGTCTGTAGTTTCGAGTGTAATGCTCCTTTTGCACCATTCGCCGCTCAAAAACCGACCCGTACAGGCGCGGAAGTTGTACCCAACGTCACGGTTAATTTATAATTTATAGCAAATATAATTAACACTTTGCCTTCACTTACCTGTAAATAGAAGATTATTGTATTTTTTTCGCAATTTAATAGAACTTGAACGAACGCAAGGGATTATTTTTCTATTCTTAAATCTCTTCACATTTTTTAGGATCGCCTTACACTGATTTTGTTCTAGGGTAGTGTGTTGTCTTAAGGTTACTAGACACACTATTCAATGATCTAAACACTATTCAAAGCAAATAATGCAAATGCAATACCGTCTTATTTATAATACAGGTAGGATTCAAATCTTCATATTTTTATTCGTGAAAGAATGACTCCTCACCCTCACAAGAATAAGGACGAAGAAGAGGGGTGGGGGATCGGATGGCGGCCGGAACCGGAAACTAAACCTGACGGGAAATTGTCAAAGGAAACAGTTTAAAATTCCACTCCAACGAGTGCGGAACATTTGTCTATTTTATGAGACTTTTCTCATTTTATTCGCGTACAATTTTTCTGACAATTTCTAGAATTAGGTTTACGTATTATTGGATTGCCACCGCCACAAAGGCTATTATTTATTCGCTTCTCCTCGTGGATTTCTTTCACCCCGGAACTTAAGGATGATAATGGCGGTGCGCGACACAAACTGTTTACTGTGAGATTTTTGTCGTTTTTTCTTTAAGAACGCGATCGAAATTTAGTAATAAATAATGATATACTCGAATATATTTAATTTATGCAAACACATTGTTATTGACGTGATTTTAATAATAAAAATGATTTTAAACTTCTAAAAAAAACCTCTAAACGTAGAGCTCAATAAATTAAAGAATGCGGATGGCCTTTCGTTTACTGCGCAGCTTTGCCGAAGCTGTTTGGTTAGTAGATAATACATACAAAAGTGGGTGGCATTTTTGGCAGTCCACTACCAAAATGTGTTTTTGCACATCCAGCCGTAGTATTTCGTTTGACAGACTCTATGGTCATAATAATTGAAGGACCGGTCAAAGTGTCATTTTGCTTGATTGCCCACCTCTATTTAAACATCACGGTCTACTTAACTAAAAAATCTTTCACAAAATGCACGTATAATCATTAATTTATTTATTTTTCAAATACACAATACAAATAACACATCACAGAAAAGTGCATATAATATTATATGATGATACCTAACATATTTTTCCCAATATGTGTACTGTATATAACTATGTATATATGCGTTGTGTTTGTCATATGTAGATATTTGTGTGTGTGTGTGTGTATATCGTCGCCGGAAAGGCAAATAAGCCGAAAGCACCATTTTAAGGAGTTTACACCAGAGCACTTCAAAGTTTTTTTGTTTTGTTTCACAATAAAATTCACAAGTCGTACCTGGTTGGATTTTAATAAAAAAAGTTAACTCAGGTAACTCAATGCTCACACTGAGTTACCTGAAGCGACAAAAAGTGCTGTTGAGTCAAGCCTTCCTCCAAATGGTAAATATATTTTAGACGGCTAAAGGGCCACAAAAGTCTTCAGAATCAAACGAGAAACAGAGCACATTCGATGCTAAAAAAAAAAACTGATCAAATCTGCACATTTAACTGATTTATGACCAAAGTGTCGCTTAAGCCCTTTTGCCTTTCCAGCGACGAAATGATGTAAAAAGGTGTCCGAGGATAATATTTAGCATCGTACTCGTGCTGTGGATTTATATACAAATAAGCTTCTCATATAATAGCATGTAATATTAACCAATCATGTCAATTTAATTGTCCTCAAACGGAAAAATGTTTTGGTTTGAACAGTACATACATAATAATAATATTTAAATGATTTGTATAGCGTCGTTTTTGTGAAAAATCACCTCAAGGGAGCAGTACAGATCTTATTTTCCAGTATTAGATATTAATTCCTAGTTTTAATGAGAAAACATACAGGAACACACTTAACTGGCAGGTCCCATTAGATAGACACACTTATTAACTTAAAATTATAATTTTTCCGATTTAGGGCATGGGAGCGAAATTTAAAAAAATGGACTTTCTGAATTTGTCGTACAGTACAGGATTTGGTTAAGATTTGTATATCTACAGGTGATTCGTCGAGAGACAGATTATGTTTGGATTCTTTTAATAAATACATTACATACATACATTTGTTATATCTGTAAATGTATTTCTGCACCAAACATCTTTTCTTAAATAAAATACGCGAGTATCGATCCAAAAATACCGATCAACCGAAAATTTTCCAGGCGTCATATTTTTTTGTATTCCATCGTTGAAGCGTTCAACACTAGGCGGTGTTAAAACGCGATTTCAGTTTCAACCACCTTCTTCGAGGCTCGGCGGGCGATCTGCTTTCCTTTAGGTGCCGACAAGTGGAGTTACGTGCGTGTATCACGCCAGCACTACCCCACCCACCGCCCCGCCCCCACCATAATCCCCCACCTCCGCCAGACCCATAAGTCTTGTTTATTGGGGAGGCCAATACAGACAACGCAACGCTACCATATTATTATGCAGCGCGGATTACGTAAAGTTTTTATATTGAAAACTAAATCTAGCACAATTGGCCCTAAACCGCTTCTACGATTGTTTTAGCTTAAAGCTCGGTAAATAATCTTTTCACCCTTGGCTCGTGAAAGCTTTTTTTTTCTGATTCTTTGACTTTTGTGACCGTCCGTTATGAGCTAATATTGCGAACCGTTTAGTTTTATTCGCGGCAATCAGCGAAATAATATCTTTTTTGCTGTGCTTTGAACAGGTTTTTAAACCGTGTGTCAAACTTTGATCGCCTTATTTTTTATGTTAATACATTTCATTTCGATTCCATTTTTTGGCAACCCGAGCGTTTAGAATTTATTTTTCATGTTACCCGCCTCACTTGACAATGTCTGCTCTGAGACTGGTACGTTAATTTATCACATTCGTGGTGATACGTTTATATCGTCGCTGGAAAGGCAAAAGGGCTTAAGCGACAATTTGGTCAAAAATGAGTTTAATATGCAGTTTTGCTCAGTTTGTTTTTCTGCATCAAATTCTCTGACTCTCGTTTGATTCTGAAGATTTTTGTGGCCCTCCAGCCATCTAAAATATATTTACCATTTTAGAGAAGGACTCGAGCAACACAAGTTTGGGACTTTTTTTAGGTTTTCGTCGCTTCAGGTAACTTAGTAAGAGCATTGAGTTACCTGAGTCAACTTTCTTTTTCAAAATCCAAGCATGTGCTGAAGACGCATGAATTTTATTGTAAAACAAACAAAAAACTTTAAAGTGTCCTGCTGTTAACTTCCCAAAATGGCGCTTCAGGCACTTAACCTTTCCGACAACGGCCTATTTTTTTTAAAAGAAAGACAAACATTTTCGGGACCCACTGATATTCGATAAAACTCCTACTGCCATCATAATAAGCGGGAGATGTTATTTTATGTTTTGATATAGTTTTAGCTAAATGATTATAGTTTAAGTTTCTTTCTAATTTTATTACTGTTACCTTCATGTTTTTAAAATATTGTTTGACATATTATGTCATTGTGTTCTTTTTATACTTTTTCTATAATCTTTAGAGTGCTAATTATTTTAATTATTAAAAGTCTATGTAAAAGCCTTGATGGGCGTAAAACAACAAATAAATTAAAAACATAGATTTTTTTTATTCTTTGAAAGTTTATTTTGTAAGCTACATTCTGTTTTTTTATGATAAATATTAATGCATGTTTTTTTTAATTTAAGAAAGCATTTTCAAACAGTTTGGTACCGGTGACTCATCGTAATTAATAATTGATCACTTTTCAGGCGATCGGGTAAAATTTCAATAGTAAGAGAAACGTATAATTAAAAAATATATATATTCCCGCCGAACGAACAAAATTTAACAGCTAAAACAGACTGCAAAGTCTGTTGTCCAATCAGATAGCGGGCAGCGCCACTGCTGGAAGGGCTCTCTGACTTATCTCTTAAGTCCATCGCTATTTTAGGAAAATGTTAATTGTAAACGTTCATATTTAATATCTGCCCCCGCAAAGGTAATAGCTAAGGTCTAACTCCGGTACACCTTATTCCCACTTAATTTACCTATATTTCCACTGCGAGCCGGATGTAAGACGAATAAAATTTATGATCATGAATAGGCGATAACGTTTTAATGGTTTCCTTCACATACACGTTTCGGTTCTTGCTCCTTTCCACCCACACCCCCTCCCGGGGCGTTGCGGGGGGTCTCCAGCACCCACCCACCCCCAAGTGCTGCGGCCCAACAGCGAGAAACGTATACATTCGATTACCTGTAATTACTGTTTAGGCCTGCATACTTTGCGGCCAAAATTATAAAAGTCATTAAGTCCAGTGTCACTCAGAGTGGTTCACTATCCATTAGACAAAATACTAATACCATACTAAAGCAACAATGTGCTGCTACTTATTTATTTTTAAATTAACGGACCATTGTTCAATTACAAAAAATATGTAACACGAAATGAGAGAAAAAATGCAACAGAGAAAGAATAGCACATACATATTTGGATGAAGCAATGACAAAAATATACATAGATTATTCAAGTCAAAGCCTGAAGAAGGTTTTTGTAAAGTCAATAATGTCAGATATTTTATTCTTCGATTCGAAGATTATTAATCGTAAAGAATGACAAAAATCATTTAGACTGGTAACCAAAAGTTTCAAAGCCATGGCTTGAGTTAACAAATCCGGACATTCTGGGCAGTTAAGAATGATACCCATAATTGGTAGAGTGGTGATTGAGGATCAGCAATGCATTGTTTCCGAGTTTACGGAATGGAATTTTGAACTGGATGAGTTGCAAAGAAGGAGAGTCGATAATATATCAATTATTTGGTAATGCAAATTAAATCATTTATTATTCAGTATAAGTCTTTTCTACGCTTTTCCAATGTTTCTTTTTAATGTTTGTTTAATTTCATCATATCAATAATATAATAAAAATGGCCTTTTCTCGCCTTAATCTCCTAAATTCCACGTAAGAAGCGATAATTACTCGACGAGTATCCACAGTACCTGGTAGTGATTCGGTATTTAAACATACAACTTAAAAACTTCTGTAACTCTTCAAATTATTTTTATTGGTTCATTTAAATATTTCCTTTCCTTTTCATTGTTTTCCTTATATTAACCAATACCTATAACTTTTTTTCTAAAATATGTTTTATAAATTTTTACTAAAATAATGTATATATTTAAAATTCTCTAATATTGGGCATGCATAAACTAATGACCTAATTAAAAAACTTTTTTTTTTATCTATTAAAAATGTCTTTATAATACATTCATAATTTTGTTTTATTATATCCTACATATATGCGAGTATTAATTTTTTATGTTATTTTACTATTATTTTTTTTTTATTGCTGTTATTTCATAATAAGCACTCAATAGTTATGCAAAAGCTCCATAAACAAAAATACAAAAAAAATTAATACGAAAGTGGTAGATACTCTAAGTATCGTCCTGGGGAAAAACCACCATTCACAATCGAAACGTTGCTTGAAATGGCTTTAGCTGGTTTTGGTGACCAGATCTGAATAGTCAGATACTTCCCAACTTTTCTCTTCCTCATCTTTTTACCCTTCCCCGTGATTTAATTGTTTAAGACGCTCAACTTCGACTCTAAAGGTTATGGGTGCCAAACCCAGCGTGCGTAAATAAGTATTATTTAACTAATATGTGTTATTTTACATTTAATAATTTTTAAATAACAAACAGTATATTTACGGCACGTTTCAGAGTGGTAGATACTAACTGGTAAAAAACCACCATTCAGAATCGAAACGTTGCCTGAAATGGCTTTAGCCGTGTTTGGTAACCAGGTCTGAATAGCCAGGTACTTTCCAATCTTTCTCTCCATCATCTCTTTACCCTCCTTGATACCTTCAGCCTCACAATATACCCCGATTGGGGATGCCATAGTCTCACTAGCTCTAGACGGTTGGGAGCAGTCTTGTGCGATGCTTACAATCAATTTCTTTAATAATTCACCGTCTGCAAATGTATTCAGGACGCTATAGAATAGCAATACTTTTATACCTACCTAGAATAAGTTAAAATAAATCTTTATTATAATTCTGATGTCGCAACAAGGTGCGTTGGAATGGACAAGTGCCAAAGTTATTTCTCTCCCCGGGGTAAACAAATTAAGCTGAAAGCATTGCACACTGTGAACTGCGGACTGCCGGTTCCCAACACCCCAACACTCGCCTAATAGATGGGCAAACAATCCGAGTTGATTGGAGTTCGGACGACCAAATTACTTTCAGCACTTATTTCATTTCTTGTCACACTATCGGATACTTTGCTGATGGGCCGCGGCCGTTGGGAGTTGAGCGTCACGATGTACACTTTATTATAGACTGTGTGACACGTGTACAGTATTGAAGAAGGGTATATTTGTCGAAGTGTTTATTAAAGATCAAAATATATCAGTTTTTTCACGCATTTGTGACAAATTATTTAGTATAATTCATCGATTTATCGTCGCCGGAAAGTCAAAGGGGCTTAAGCGCCATTTTAGGAAGCTTACACCAGAGCACTTTTTTCAGAGTTTTTTTTCTACCATAAAATTTATTTGTCAAGTCTGGATTTTTTTTTATTTCATTGCCTTTTTTAAAACTGTATTCCATTCAACTGAAAGCTACTTCGTGTCAATAAATTGCAGCAATACCGCTACAAATTATTAGATGTCTACAACATATCGTCGCCGGAAAGGCAAAAGGGCTTAAGCGCCACTTCGGGAAGTTTACAGCAGCGCAATTTAAAGTTTTTTTTTTTGTTTTACAATGAAATTAAAATTGATTCAAGTCTATAGTACCTGGCCAACCAGGTTATTTTAATATAATTTTTATAATTTAATTTTTAATTATTAGAAAAAAAAATTTTTCAATATCCAAATTTAAAAAAAAAGTAAACTCGGGTAACTCAATGCTCTCACTGCATTACCTGAAGCGACAATAAGTTTTAAGAAGTCTCAAACTTGTGTCGCTTGAGTTACGTCTTCTCGCAAATGGTAAATATATTTTAGATGGCTGAAGGGCCAAAAAGTCTTCAGAATCAAACGAAAATCAGAGCATTCGATGGAAAAAAATCTGCATATTTAACTCATTCTTGGCCAAATTATTGTTTAAGCCCTTTTGCCTTTCAAGTGACGATGTTATGATTTTAAACGAAATATTGAATAAATAAGCCATTTTATCAAATTGATCAAACAAATATATTGATAAAAATGACGGTTTCTAAAAAGGTTTCGGTAGGTCAATTGACGTTACAATCCTTGATAGAGTAGAGATTTTGAGTTCAAGTCTCGGTCGCGACCTGATACTATTTTTAATTTTATTTGTCTTCTTCTGTTTTTTGTATCCTTGAAAATTATTGATATTGTTTCAATAATTAATATTTAAATAAAGCATTAACCTTCAATAAGTTATTTCTAATTTAAAATATTAATTCAAGACTTTTTAAAAAGTCAAAAGGTTTTCCCTAAATAAAAATGGATAGTATACTCAAAGCACTATCTAGGTGTACAAATGTGTTCGGAAAGAGCTTTGCATACCAATACAAAGATGGCTGCTTTTATCGTAAAAAAATAGAAAAAATGTATCAATTATTTTCAAGGATGTATGAGATTGATAAAAATGACGGTGTCTAAAAAGGTTTTGGTAGCTCAATTGGCAGAGACATCACTCCCAGATAGAGTAGAGGTTTGAAGTTCGAGTTTTGGTCGAGACCTGATTCTTTTTATTTTATTTGTATTATGTTTCATATTTCGCTGAAAACTGTTGTTTCAAAACTTATGATAAATGAATGGTTGAAGTAGACCAGTAGATTATTATTAAAAATACTATGCATAAAAAACTACCCGCCTCTACAAAATGAGAATGGTGATAATATTTTAAAAATTCAACCATCAGCTTTTTTGTGAAGTTTTTTTTTTTTAATTTAGCTGAATACATTATTTAGAAATATTTATTTTGGCTCTTTATTCTGTTTTGAAATAGGCGTACAGATATACAAAAACATAGTCGTCGAATGGATATTTATAATTTTTCTTCGTAACAATCATGAATATTTTTTTTATTTTTCATATTTGATGAAACAATATTATTATTTCAAGAGAGCAATACTCTTTTCATTTCACACTAAACCCCTAAAGGGATAGTTCAAGTACCTAATATTTTACAAATAAGGTATTAGAATAGGCATTAACATCGAAATAAAAGCAAACACGTTAGGTTTCATTAGTAATAATAAAAATAATTGGCTCATTTTTATAGCGCCGTTTTCATTAAAGGAAATCACCTTACCGTACGATAAGCTATTTCTTATAAAAACTTAAATCTATCTCTCTGGGTTTTGAAGCTTATAATTAATCTTATTATTTGTCGCCATGCCGCAGAGGCACCGCTGTGCACTCGTATATTATGTTAGACTAAAGCAGACTCGTGAAAAATCACGGGATATTTTAACTGCGTGATTTGTGAAGCTCAATTTTTACACCCTTCTTTTAAAATTAAATATTTCAAATAATTAAGAACTTTTTTTTTAATTTCCACGGCTGACAATCGAACCCCGATCAATTCCATGAAAGTCAACTATGTTAATCGTTAGACAGTAGTGTTCACTTCATAAAGGCAGATAAGCGCTCCCTACCCTGCTATAAAATATGTTTAATTTTGGATTAAATAGTATGCAATTATTGCAAAAAATAAACCCACATTTTCAAAAATATACTCAACATTTAGATTATCGCAACACCGCACCGCAAGCGCCTCAACGACCTTCCTACTATAACGTGTCAAAATCAGTAACTACATATGCTAAAACGCCGCCAACGTCAAAGTAGATTATTTTATGTTCACTAGACTACACAAACTATGTATGCTGTGTGGTGTTGCGCGTTCAAGTGGTTCGTTTGTGTTAGTATCTTTGATAGTGTCTAATACAGTGCTTTTACAAGACAAATCCAATAGCAATCAATGGCATTTGTTGGTACCTATCTCTATTATCAATTAATCCGCTGTTTTTCCTACTGCCTACCCTGATCAAATCAGCTCTGTGCACGCCACTGACATTAGACCTACCAACTATTGTAAGAACGGTGGTATTGTACTGAAAATAAGAATTATGTATCTTAAAATATTACGTGCTCACATCACAACCGAAATTATTCGGTTTATAAAGAGCACGTCTAGTAGTTGTGTTGTATGAATGATGACAAGCATTTTTCCTGTGTTTCAGCTGCACGGCCTTCGCCGCCTCATGCAGGGCGACGCCAAGCACCCCAAAGCGCCGCTGGGCAACAACTTCCGGCCGCCGCAACCTCTGCACCACCGCCCCGTGCGCACCAACATCGACTTCAACGTCAAACAGGTTAGTGGCAGAACTTCCTTCCCTTCTCTCCGCTCAACTGTCTACTTTATGTTATGTACTTATCTAGCTGTTATTACTCCTACTCGCTCCATTACTTCCATTTTTCTTGAGACTTTTAAGATATTTTTTTCGTAAATGTTGCAAATGATGGGTAAAGAATTAAAACTCATAAACACCATCATTGCTAAAAATGTGTGTTTTTTTATTTTCTTTGTCACATAACCTACTCACAAAATCTGCTGTAGAATCGATTTAAAAATGACGTTTTATTTAAAAACTCACAATGTCCAAGTACCATTGAGTAGCATAACTAATATTCTCCGGTTCAGCCAATGGGAGCAGGTTCTGATGACGTCATCTGTCATGGCCGCCTCGAAATTATTTTTTTTAAAAGGATGTCTACTGATGACTTTGTTTGTTATATTTTTGATGTTTAATAAAAAAACTACACACCTGCAGTATTCTTGCTAGCCCGAAATTTTATTTTTCATTCCCGATATTATAATAAGCTTATTTATTCTATAACTCACTAAATTCTTATCATTGACTAACAAAACTTACAAACTTGCTAGGAAAACTAACAATCTAAAATAAATAGTACGTTTTCCTGTATTTAAAGCATTAAATAACAATATTTTTCACACTGATAATATTTCAAGGTTTGCAGTCAATTATATAAGAAAAAGTAGAAAAAAATAGATTAGGTAATAGCTTAAAGTGCACTTAAAATTAACAATCACTAAACTGCGCTTTATTAATTGACTGTTATTATTAACACAAATAATACACATAAAATATAAACCAATTAAAAATATTACTCAAAACAAAAGATACATTGAAATGTTATAAAGATAAAAATAAGGCGTTTCGAATAACAAAACTGTCTCAACAACAATCTTTTATGATGATTAAGTGACGAACCAACGATGACTACCAACGTGACGTGTGCATTTACCTGCATTACCGATTTAAGCAATGACCACTACATAATATGGAAGTTCGAAAAATTATCATCGCAAGCAATTCCGGACAATCACATGCACCTTTTAAAATTTTATACCGAAATACCAAGTCAGTAAAAATCATAATTTCGGTCTGATAATTTTAGCGTCTTCAAATTATTTAGCAGATAATTCTCTGTGCGAAAGGAAGAACGGAATGAGTCAAAAAATGCAGGTTTTCAGTAGAGCAAAAACAAAATTTACGAATTTTGTTTTTTTTTCATCTAATCATGTCATATGTGACGTGTCCTTTTTAAAAAATAATTTTATTTTCTGACTCATCTAATTTTTCCTTGCTAAATATAATCTAAGGAACAATTGAATACCAAAAAAATTCAAAACTGACATTTTACTATAGTTTTAGTTTTCGGCACTTAGCGCCTTAATTAATACAAGTTAGTAATTCTCCATACTCAACTCAACACTTGATTTTTTTACTCATTTAGTTCTCCCTTTCGCAAAACTAAGAATTAATATTAAGTAGAAATTAATATTTGTACAGCGCCTTTGAGGTGATTTTTCACAAAAACGGCGCTATACAAATTATCCAAATATTATTATTATTATTACAGAATTATATTCTTACGAATTAAGTGAAATACCCATTTTAAAGATTAAAAAACGTAAAAAATATTTCTTACTCTTTCTGCAGCTCGCACATGAATAATTTTATCTGAGTTCCAGACAGGAAAATTGCACTTGAGTTGGCTTTTCACAAAAGTAAAATATAACAGCAATGCACTTGATATAGAATTGTTTTTAATAATCTTGGTATAAATCCCAACATTTGTAAACCCGTGTTAGAGATTTTCGTTGTATGCTTTAGACTTAATGAGAATGATACAGTATGAAAGATTTAATTAGAATGTGATTTCTAATTACAAGACTTGGGTTGGTATTTCAAGATATACTTACATATGTTTTGTTAATGTTTTTGTTTGTTACACCATGTAACGATGTCTGTTTGTTTGTTCCAGGGTGCCGGAAAAACGTGTCCCAGTATGTTCAAAGATGTGTATTACAAAGGTAGTCCACTCTTACAATCACATCTTAAGTAAGGAAATCTAGAATTATTACATGTACAGTTCTTATTACTGTATGTTATTCAGAATATAGTTTTAATTTTAAGTATAAACATTGCATTTTTACAACAATAATCTTTTACTATCAGTTAAAAATGGTTTTGACGCTCACATCATTTTAGCCATTGTTATCAGTACTTAACTACCCTTTAAAAAAATAGAATTGTTATTTTATTTATATCTTCATTGTTTCTTTTACTCAATATATCAGTAATAAAAAAATAAATATTTTAATATTAGTGTGCGATCGAGATCTTTTGTTTCCTCTGTAATAATCATTTTTAATCAAATCGTTATAATGTTATCGTAATTTATTTTTCCATAATTAACATCATAATCAAAACATTCAGTGTGAACTTTTCAAATTTAGAGTAAATATTGATAGAAGTTATTAAATTTTGAAAATAATGTTTTCAAATCCCCAATAATCTATTATAGCAGACATTATTTTGTATTTGAAATGGGTCGATTATTACTAAACATTTTTTCTTGGCAAGTCAAGTTACATGCCGTGATTATTCACGGGTAGCAACTAACTTTGAATAAGTCGAAATGTTCGCAAACAATACCTAAGTAAAAACTGGATATATTTACTGATAAACATAGAAGGACGTGTGAATAAACTTGAATAATAATCTTTTGAGTTTACTGTGGAACACATTTATTTGATTATAATTGATAGTAATTTATATGTTTATATTTCAGCAAACAGCTGGACAACGCACTAAGCAGGCACTACAGTGATCAATAAACAATTAAACGCTTTAAAACAAACTCAAACATATCCATAATACAATAATGATTGTGAATCTGTTTGACAGGGTGGTTCGTGGCGTCGTGTAATTAACTGAGGAAACATTCTAGCGGTGAATAGTGTTCAAAAATTGAATTCAATTTCATTAATTTGTTAAAAGGTAATGTTTGAAGCCATTGTAAATATTCAAAAGGTTCATATTTTTTAGGGACAACACGTTTAAAAAAGCATCGAAAAATATTTAATTTTTATACTAATTTGCAAGTTTTCTGTGAAAATATTATTGGAATTATAAGATTCAACTGCATGCAGATAACCTTCTTCGTCACAAGGGTGTTCTAACTTGTACATACAGGGCGCGGCATAAATACTTACCGCATTTCATAACATCACTGTACGGGCCTTAATGGAGTGAGAAGGGTTGTAGTAGGCCTTCATTTGTGTGTATGCTTTTTCATTTTCGTTTCCCAGAATGACTTGGACAGGGGTGCATCGGACGTTCGCGTCGCAGAAACCATTTCGTATACACTTCACGTTCAGTCGAAACCCTAATTGTTCGAGATAAAAGAAACATGTTGTGGGGGTGGAAAATTTTAGGGTCAAAAGCTTAACCTCGACAAGAAAGTCATTCGAAAGTCTTCGGAACGTCCGGACGACGAAGAATTTCCAATTTGTGCCACTTACTATTTTACAATCTCCAAAACATTTAACCCGTAAGCATGCTTCTACTTTTGAACTGTCAAATTTTTCACTTTTATGGAAATCTCCAGCGCAGATTTTAAGTTCCATCCAAACAAAATGGTGATTGTTCTAAAAAATATAGGCAAGAATTTCATTAGAAGCTTTCTTTAAAACTGTAGTTTATAAAACTGAATGCTACTTCATGCCAATAAATTGCAGCAATACCGCTACAAATTATTGGCTGTCTACAACATATCGTCGCCAAAAAGGCAAAAGGGCGGAAGGGCCATTTTGGAAAGCTTACATCAGAGCACTTTAAAGTTGTTTTTGTTTTGCATTAAAATTGATAAGTCTTTAGTACCTGGTTGGATTTGGAAAAAAAAAGTTAACTAAAGTAATTCAGTGCTATCACTGAGTTACCTAGAGCTAAAAAAGTCTCGAACTTGTGTCGCTTGAGTCAAGCCTTCTCCCAAATGGTAAATATATTTTATATAGCTGAAGGGCTACAAAAGTCTTCAGAATCAAACGAGAGTCAGTGCATTCGATGCAAAAAAACGATCATATCTGCATTTCTAACTCATTTTTTTACCAAAGTGTCGCTTAAGCCCTTTTGCTTTAGACAGTGTAATATCAGATAGTCTTTTAATAATCGAAACTTCAGACACTTACTTTAAATGTGTATCGCAAATGCGAGCCGCTGGGTAATATCATTTTTGAAAATAATAATAAAATGTCATGCATTTATAAGCTGTAAAAAAGTTTAATTAGGATATGCTGTGCTTTTTCAATTAACCTTTCAAATGAGGACGGTTTTAACGCCGCACCCTGTATATAAAACGACGAGGTTGTCCTAATTATCCACAGAATAACACTGAAAAAAAATCATTGGCAGAAACGTATGTTCTTCTGTCTTAACTAACAAAGTAAGTAACCATAATTTTGTTTACTTGCCGGAGTAGGCTGAGAGGATGGACAGCAACAAACTCTGCATTTGGACACACTCCTTTCTTCATTATCTTTCATATATTGCCTCATACATAATCTTTTGTTTTATCTTTGACCATGAAGTTAAATAATAATATATAATCTTCAACGCAAATATGAAACAGAAAAAGCTAAAAATTAAAAAGAATAACAGTCGCGACCGATACTCGAACTCGGAACCTCTACTCTATCCGGGGAGTAACGCCTCTGCCAATTGAGTTACCGAGACCTTAATAGAAAATGGATAGTTTACCCAAGACACCTTCTAGGAATACAATATGTGCTTCGGTAGAGCTTTGTATGCCATTACAAAGATGGCAGCCTATATCGAAAGAAATTGAAAAATAATATCAAAAATGTTCAACGAAGTATGAGCTCAATTAGTAGGGGTTCCGAGTTCGAGTCTCGGTCGCAACCGCTAACCTTTTTGTTTCTGTCTTTCTTCTGTTTCATATTTGCTTCGAAGATTTTTTATATTATTTCAAAAATTAATATCTAAATAAAAAGCATAATGCTTTAACAGTTAATCCTAATTTAATACCTAATATTATTTCACAAAAATATTTTGATCGTTTTGAATCTTGTATTGTTTTCAAACCGTGCGTGTTTGGTGTCGTTATATCTGTAGTCCCGAATTAAAATAAAACATATCAAAATTAAAGAATGTTTACGAAATAACTATTTGTTGAAAAGTGAACATAAGTTATGTTATGTAAATAAGTTAGATAGAACATTGTGTGAACTTATGTTGGTACTCTATACACTGTACGCAAATTTTATCAACAGCTAGAATATTTTTATAAGTCTGAAATTGCTAATAAATTATATTATCAGGTTAGAAGACTTACCTACTGGCAAATTAAATAGAGAAGATTTTTTCTGCAGAAAGTCCTCCATTGAAAAGCTTATACAATGAACCAAAAGGCGGTTTATTTAAACTCAATACCACAATAATTGAAATATGTAATAAGTTTGTACCGTATTCAAGTACAAATGTACAAACATTATCTTATGTCTAGGTTTAATCAATATTTATTATTTAGGCCACTTATTTACACAGTATGTTTCGTATTATTTTATCATAAACGCCTTATTTTTTTAAATAATTTAATCTTAATAATAATATTATTGTAAATTTTTTTTTTTTTTTACTAAAACAGTTATTTTGGCATTCAATACAAACTGTGGTTTGGCCACATGGTACCTCACAGAATAAATGTTTCAATTTCGGTTTTTACCGAAATTAGTAATTAAATAAAACAAAAATTTTAACGTGGTGTTGGTAATCAAAATCATGTAAATAATTCGCTTAGATTGTAGTCTAGCCACAATTGTATGACCTTTTGAATGTCGAAACAGCTGTTTAATTTTTTAAAAATCTAATTAACTGGCAGAACTCAAATAACATTTTTTTTATGAATTTTTACAAATTTAACAGAAAGAATAAAATAATTAATGCATTATTTGTAATTTATGTTAATGTGGCTATTTTGATTATTTTCAATGTAAACTTCCTACAAGCATTGTTAATTAAAAACATCCATTTACTTAATTTTAAGTTGATCTCTCAAATCAAATAAGTAGCAAAAATATATAGAAAATTGTAAAGCTTTGTTAGTTTTTAATAGATGTTATTAACAATGAATATAATATGACTTATAGATCACTTAGAAATGTATAAATTTTTAGTAATATGAAAATGAATAGTTTTGGCTTTTATGTATGTATGTAGGAATGTGATATTGTATAATACGTGTTAATATAATCGTAATATGGATTAAAATGTTTAATTTTTTGCTGTTATTTAATGAAATTTTCAATTGTAGATCAGTTCTTATGAAGTTCTTCCAAATTAACTACAGAAGATATTTTATTTATTTATACGTAACATATCAATATTTCACTGTTTAAGATTTTTAAATGTTTTTAAAAAATAATTTACGTTTATTATATCGTTTGAATATTTGTTCGTATTTATTTTTTTAAATTGTACTTACATTACAAACAATTTTATGCGCATACAAAACAACTACCGTAAGTATGTACCTACCAACAATTTTTTATTGTACAGATAAAAAAAACTCCCCCTTATATAACTAAACCTAAATAATTTTATTTAAATAGGAAAAAGTTTTTTTGCTGATTGTTATTTTTTTTTTTTTAATTATTTAAAATCAATAAAAATATTTAATCAGACAGTTGAGTGAATGTTTTATTTGTTAGAAAACCAAGCTTGTTCTGATTAGACACCGCAACTCAATAGGGCAAAAGCTGTATATTATCATTTAGCGATGCATGTTGAAAAGCAGTGAATATGAATACCAGCGGTGCTTTCTATTCGGGCCGACTAGTCTGAATGAATTTTTGAATCAATTAAGCCAAAGTTCAATACGGAGAACTTAAAACAGCTAAAAGCTTTTACCACCGGAAAAGAATAATTCTTCGAGAACTCTTTGATGATTTCAAAATTAAACTTTTACATTATTAGCCACCCACTTTGCGAATTTCAATGAATTGTTAAATTAATTCAATCGATTCTGCTCTGCCATATTCTGTGACCGGTGTCTGATAATCTTTTTCTAAAGTAAATGATCCGCAGTCGGCGGAAACCAGGTATTAAACTTTTAAGGGTAATAATTTTAATCAAATGTCAACTCATTTCTGATTCACTTAATTAAAATGAAATTACTGATTTAATTGAATTAAAAAAATATTTGTAATAAATCATTTTCTTTTTAAACTAATAAACCTAATTTTTAAACACATTGTTTTTTATGTATATATATTAATAACCTTTCAAATAATTTTACCAGTTTTTGTCCAGTGTTAAGGTACATATCGTCGCCAGAAAGGCAAAGGGCTGAAGCGCCATTTTGAGAAATAGCCACCAGAGCATTTAAGGTTTTTTTTTTGTTCTACAATAACATTCATAAGTCTTCAGTATTTGGCTGGATTTTGGAAAAAATAGTTTTCGAAAAAAGTTTAAACAGTTCCAAACGTATGTCGCTATTTTAGATGGCTGAAGGGCCACAAAAGTCTATAAAATCAAACGAGAGTCAGAGCATTCGATGCAGAAAAAAACCTGATCAAAACTGCATATTTAACTAATTTTTGACCGTCGCTCAAGTCCTTTTGTCTTTCCAGCGACGATATGCTTTACGGCTAATTTTTCACTCTTTTCTATATGAACTATCACAGGCAGCCTGTGTCCATTCTTATCATTGCGCCTGTTTGAAGCAGTCTCATGTCGTCGTTCTAGCAGCGGGTTTCAGCGGCTTCGGCTGTTCTCCTCCACTACACCTTCCACTTCTGGTCTACCTACTATTCCGGAGTCACGCAAAATCAAAACTTTAACACCACTTCATCCTCGCCATCTTTCCAACGTCTGCTATTGAGTTTAGTTGTGTTAGTGATGAGCATAATATTATTTTGGAAGGTAATGATTTCAAACCATAAATTTAGAGCATGTCTATAAGCTTATACAAAATAATTCACGGTTAACCCGCGTAATGTAGTCCTTAGAAGGACTTTTTAACTGCTGACGTTTCGGACAAATCTCATTGTCCATCTTCAGAGGACTTAGAAAGAAGTACGAGCGTCGATTGCGGCGAGGAGGAGAAGGTGGTATTGGGGCGGGGCCTGTATTATCAGGAAGTTAGCTAGAAACGTCAGGATTTTTAAAAAATCTTCTAAGGTGTAATGTAGTACACGGGTTAACCGATTAAATTATTTAACCTCTTACACCTCTGAAAACCTTAATTCTAACGTAAATACAGGTATGTACGATGCATGCAGTCTCATTAAGACAATGCAGCTGTAAAGCATATAAAAATATGCTAAAAGGCAATGAAAGCTTACTGCCCTCTTATATGACTCGTGGATCCAACGAGCCAGTGAAGGAATCTAGGAGCTTCGACCGACACTAAGGAAGTGACGTCATCTTCGATATTTAGATTAGTTTCTACAAAAAGCTCGGTGTGCACGATATAATGGCCTATGCTTCCACCCACTCTCCCACCTCCTCATTCCGCCCACTCGCTCTCCGCTCCACGCCCTCTTAGTGGACTAGTACTGATAAGACAAGCCACTTACGCTGATTAAATTTCTACTAACTTATTGAATACGAGGTAGTGAAGGTAGGACTAAATATCCTTTACAAATTTACATCAATATTTATAATATGTAAAAAAAATTAATATTGATCGTATTTCGGCGGTATCCGAAGGATGCCATATGAGATTGTTATTAGAAACCATGTACAACATGCTTTTGAAAAAATACACCCGCCGCACGCCAGCAGCGAATGAAGGCAACGTGACGGCTTCCGCGGTCGAGTGGTCAAGACGCTCGGCTACGACTTCAGAGGTCGCGGGTTCAAATCCCGACGTGAGCAAATAATTTTTATTTTTTGTTAATTTGTGATATTTCACATATACATAATATAGTATATTAACGGCACGTTCCAGAGTGGTAGATACTTTGATTATCGCCTTGTAGAAAAACCACCATTCAGAATCGAAACGTTGCCTGTAAACTTAGAAATGATTAAAAAAAAAAAATTCAAAAATAATCCTTTATATTATGCAAAATACAGGATTTTTAGAAATAGCGTAAAAAATATTTCTTTCGTGCTTACAGCAAATAAATATTTTTATAACTATTAATGTTTCGAAGCTTGTAAATTTACTTTTAAATTTGAAAATATCTAGTAAAACAAAGATTTAAAAAAAAAACAATATTTAATATTTTTATTAAGTAATCGTTAACATGTGTTTATTGTATTTTTTTTTACTCAACGTTTTTTTTAATTATTATAATTTTAAACGCTTAGTTTTTATTCATCCATAATTCTTCTTTGCTATCTGCTTTCGTCCTCAATACATCAAGAAGTTGACCATGAAAATATTTAATTAATATTTCTATTTTTTAAACTATTAATTCATGCTGGAATTTTATTTTAATGAACCATAAAGGATTTTTTTTTTAGTACGTACGAGTGTGAATTTTTCAAATAAGGAACTGATGTTAGTTGAAATTATCACAATATTTTAAAATCCTTACCTACATTATTGACTAGACCAGAGGTTCCCAAACTTTTTTATCCAGTAGACCACTTGTCGATTTTTTCTGTTTTGTATAGACCCCCTGCTTTCCTAGTATTGATTTTTTTTAGCGTTGGAAAAAACTTCAAAGTTTTGTGAACGCTTCAGGAACTGCTAGTTCTTTGAAATGAACCTTTCGCGGTGAACACTTCAATTGTAGTCGAACTCGTCAAAAAATAGTACTAGTCGGCAGAGATCCCAAATCGAAAAGTGCTAGCAAATCAACAAAATTTACCCTCCGATAAAAAAGCACTAGTCGGTAGAGATTTGAAATCGAAAAGTACTAGCAAATCGACAAAAAATCCTCCCAAAAGTGCTAGCAAATCAACAAACTTTACTAAAAACGGAATCCACTCCCGTAGACCCCCATTTACGTCTCATGCACCCCCAATTTTTTTTTTCATTGACGTGGACCCCTTGCAGGTCGGAATCGACCCCTGGGGGTCGATATAGACCACTTTGGGAATCACTGGACTAGACCTTTAATGTATTTTAACAGCCATTTTTCTATATTTGAAATAGGTGGATTAAAGCAACCAATATTTTTTTCTTGGCAAGTCAAGTTAAACACATAAAGCTAAACACTGGTAATGATATTAAAATAAAAAAAACTGGAAGAAAAATCTTCAAATGTTGAATGGAGTCGAATATTTTTTTATAAAACACTACGATGAGCCGCTTGCATGGTGTTTTTTTCGATTCAGGAAAGGTTCTTGAGGCATCAAGTTTTTTTTAAACTAATCTATTTTCAAACATTTCCATAATATTGTATTTCGAATATCTTCGAAAACGGGACGTATCTAATAAACAACAATAATAGTTGTTTTTTGTCGTTAAAACAACTATGTAATTGAGCCGGCTGGTAATTAACTATCAAACTACGTAATGAAATGAAATTAAATAGATTATCTCAATAAAATAATCCATCAACTCTCACGGGGTGAATGATCGAATAAATAAATCAAATAATTAAAGATTATGTTACAATGTTGTTAAAACAACGTAGACTAGCTGAAACCATAAAATTTACTGTCATTTTTTAAATGTTCATCATTTAAAGAAAACGTATTCGTAAAAAGCATTTACTTTGCGGCTTGCCATATTTATAAATAAAACACATAAACTTTGTTTAGCATAGAAGCGCATTGGAGTAAATTATTGGCCCCATCAATCTTAACGCTGCCAGGATGGACTCCCTCTTGATGGCGTTTTGTAGAAATGAGGCCTAATATACTCCATTAATATTTTCTTACTTACATTCTTTATTTATTTTTTACTTTTTTTTTTATTATTATTTTATTTTCATATATTTTTATTTTATTATTTACTTATTTATTTATTTCTTATGAATTTCTGTTCATTATTATTTTGTTACTATTATTATTACAATGTATTGATATCAATTATGGAAGGTATTGCATTGCACTACTCCTGCATACCTTCCGGAATAAAACTTTTATTATTATTATTATTATTATTATTATAACCACTTTGTTATTTAATATTACGTCTACCGGTTTCGGAAGTACCCTTCCATCAACAGGCCAATATTAATTTCAATCAATTTTTAATTTTAAGTGACGTCACGAGCTAAAAACAGGAATTTGTTTAATTTATTTTAAAACAAACTTACTTGAACAAACCATTAAAATGATTTTTTCTAAACCACCTAAAAATACATGCAAGAAACTCGAAGGACCGAAGAAGTCGGGGACGCCCGAGGAAGACATTGCACGATCAAGCGAATCAAATTGAGTCGGCCATGCAGAGTCAGAATAACAGAAGATTATGTGAATGAGCTAAAAACAAGGAGTATGTGCCAAGACATAGTTATGTGGTGGACCTTCCTCTCTGCCTACCCCTGCGGAGAAACGGCGTGATGGTTAGTTAGTTAGAAAAAGAACATATTTCTTCGTTTGGGACCACTACTGTTTCCATTCCACTTGTATTTAATTAAAAGTCTATGCTTACTGTTAGAGACTATTAGAAAACGTATGGATAAATTCGGTATAAAGAAAAATTATCGGAATATCAGCAATGCTTTTATGGTTTGTACATTAGTACAACAGCAGTAGATACATTCACTTTTGAATTGTATAATTAATACCTACATATAATCTGAGTTTATACATATCGTCGCCTGAAAGGCAAAAGGGCTGAAACGCCAGTGAAGTTAATGTTTTGTGAAGTTCTGAAGGAGAACGCCAGCACTTTAATTATTTTTTGCGCTACAATAAAATTCATATGTCTTCAGTAGCTGGTTAGATTTAAAAAAAAAAGTTAACTCAACGCTCTCACTGAGTTAACTGAAGTGGCAAAAAGCTAAAAAAATCCCAAACTTGTGTCGCTTGAGTCGAGTCTTCTGGGAGTCATAAAATTTTTCAGAATCAAACGAGAGTCAAAGCTTTCGATGCAGTAAAAAAAGCTGATCAAAACTCCATGTTTAACTCATTTTTGACCAAAGTGTCGCTTATGCCCTTTTGCCTCTCCAGAGACCGAATTATTTATAGATGTTTAAGCACATCAACGTAGTGAAAATCGTCAAGTCACACAATATTCGACCAGTAACTGATAGAGTTAAATGTGTCCTAACAAGGGCCTAGCTACTGGGCCATCCGTTTTCATTAGATATAGCTCTGGAACCAGAGTAGGCCCATAAGGGATAAGGTAGATACCCTCTTATTGAAGCTCGCATCAGTTAGACGAACAATTCCAACAGGTCCCATCCGCTGTAATGTAGCGGGGAGGTGAATTAATCTCCAGCGCCTATTACTCTCTTACTCACAAAACGCTCTCTCTCTGGAAAGGAGACCATTTGTCCAGCGCTATTTACTAGCTCATCTTGAGGGTAGTCAGAGGGAGTTGTCGATTGCTGTTTATGTGTCAATTATTATATTGTGAGCAACAATTTAATTGATTCCTTTCGTTAGCTGATGTGTTGGGACTCTCTTAGGATATTTAAAATTGTTTGTTTTTGTTTTTGTATTTTTATTTAGATGTATGCAATTTATTTTTTTCACACATCTAGTAAGAAAAACATTTATACATTTCACAATAATAAAAAAAAGCACATAAGGTTTTTATGTAGTATATAAAAATTTAAATCTTAGCTATCTTAAGAATCATCGGTTTTTTTTTACATATTTACCACAAATCCTATGAGAAGGTACCTGCATATTGATGAAATAAAAACACATTTTTTAACACTGAAACATTTTCAATATTTGTAATTCTCTTCCATGACATTCTCGTGGGCATTTTATGAGGTAGCTGTAGTTGGTATATATACTTTTTATCACTGTATGTTTTTTTATTTATTTTTATAGTTAATTTTGCCCAAGAGTCCCAACTGCTCCCAACCGTCTAGAGCCAGTGAGACTATGGCATCCCTAAATGGGATATGTTGTGAGGCTGTAGGTAATAGGGAGGGGAAGGATATGGGAAAGAGTAAGGTTGTAAAGTTCCTGGCTATTCAGATCTGGTCACCAAACACGGCTACAGCCATTTCAAGCCACGTTTCAATTGTGAATGGTGGCCTTTCACCGGGTCGATACTTAAGAGTATCTCTAGCACTCTGGTGAAAAGTCGTTTTTTCGTTGGTGATTTAATTGAATGTTCAATTTTATTGTGTTGGAATGCGTTAATTTGCTTTTATAGTTTTTAATTGTTTTTTAACCTTATTATGTAACATAACACTGTTCTTGCTATCCTTGAAAAATGTTCTCCGCAAACAAAGGTGAATTCATAGCGCATAGAACAATAAATAATACATTATTTTGTAAAAAAAAAACAAAAACAAGCATTTTCTTTTAAGTAAGTTCTGTCTTTGAGAAATACTTTTATTTTTATTCTACGACCTTTTTTCATGATTCGTGAGAGCAGCTTAACATTTTGAAGATACTTAAAATTTGATAGTGAATCATCAAACGCTCACAGAATGCCTAGAGATCAACCTAGGAGCTGCGCCCCGAAGGTTATAAATAAATTTCAAAGTACTGTCACTCGTACTCTGCTGCTAATGTTTATCGTTTTCACCATAGTATAATTTAGTTGACAAACGATAATAGGACTAGCATTCTTCAATAATAAAACATCTTCCCCTAATATGCGTACATTCCTCTATTACTTCCACACGAACGCTGAAGCATTATTTTTTCTTACGCTTTAGGATGTTTAATGGTCGATAAAGACGATGATGATAAGGAGTATTATTCTTGCTTGGCTGCTCGGGAACATTAGTCTACACACGGGAGGGGTGGCTAATCCCCGCCCACTCCGCCCTCGCCCCCCGGAACTGCTGGGGGAGGAACACGGCCTACAGGCGACACCGCCAAGGAATATTTCTCTTATTATATTAACAATTTTGCTCCCGCAGCGGGCACTATATCATCAGGAGTTATCCTCTAACTCGAGCTGCTTAGTTTTACTGAGCAAACTCTGTTTCTGTATAGTATTCTTTATGCAGGTACAGTGAATACTTTCAAAGCTGTGCTTTCTACAAGGCTTAGCAAATAAATGAGGTATTTTAATGATAACGGAATCATTAAAATAGATTTCATTACTCTTGCCTACTCTTGTTCTTGATGCAAGGAAGACATGTAAGATCTGGCTTATATATATTTTTTCTTTTTTTTTACGAAAGACAAACATTCCCAAATTACGGGATAACCTGACAATATTTGAAAAACTCTTAGCGTAAAGCCTGAGTTGCCCGTCAAACCTCAGAGCAAAAATATACCAGTCGAGATACCTTGTGTAGTCAGGATTGTTGATTTTTCCTAGCTCGGGCGTGGCTAGGGCTAGAGTATTTATATATCTATTCATAGCACATCTCAAAATAATATTTTATTTTTTGTGTGACCACTTTTTTACAGGATTCTCATCAACGAAAATAAAGGATTTTACCTTAAAAACCATTGCGAGACGCGGGGAACGGAAACATGCTAACATAGAGAAAAGTGGTGTATTAATATGTGACAACTTGTCTTATCTATTTCTTCCTTACGGTTTAAGAACTCTGGGAAAGTGGTTTATTGTAAATTTGTAAAGGTTGGGTTAAAATATTTGGCTGTCTCAATATATATTCTTGCTCTGAAAGTCAAGCGTTCAGCGGGTCGGAGCGTGCAACGTGCACCATAGACACATGTTCAAACATGCAAGTGTCCCGAGTGGTGGACGCTTGGAAAAACAATGTATGGAGAGAGAGCTAATTATTTTTAACCAACCGATACAAACTTGCGATAAATCACTTTCTTCGGGTTTTTACGTCGCACACCATAAGAGAGAAAGAGACATCAAACATAATACTCCGCTTCTACGTACTGTCACAATGATTTTGGGCTCCTGGATCACCGCGGGACTCCGCCCACATTTTTTACTATGCCACTAAACTTGACACAACTAAACGGTTTTTTAGGTTAGATTCTATATTTTTGTTGATATCAATACTGTAAAAAAGTGGTAACAAAAATATTATGTTGATATGTGATATGAATGGATGTATAAATACCCAAGCCTTGGTCTTAGCCACGCCCAGGTCCACCGAGTCAGGAAAAAAATATCAAAAACTGACTACACTGCCTTGGATTGATACCACTCTATATACTCTAAGGGCGGACGCTTGAGCGGTGGACAGACCGTTCTTGTTTGTGTTCAGCAAGGCATGCGCCGCCAAGTTCAAACTAGTTAGTGTTTTAACAGCGTTTGTAGTAGCGTTGTGACCGCTCCGTAAGAACTACTTCTTTTGGCGGCAGTTCCCACTTCTTTCATTGTTCATTGTTCATTGAACAAATACTTCAATTGAAGTTGGAAGTTCCGCTCATAC
Organism: Drusus annulatus; assembly: GCA_022651775.1. NCBI lineage: Eukaryota > Metazoa > Arthropoda > Insecta > Trichoptera > Limnephilidae > Drusus > Drusus annulatus. Next base: position 27,164 of record JAGWCC010000574.1, read on the forward strand.
GTTCATTTTAGCGTTGTGACCGCTCCGTGTGAACTACTTCATTTTGCGGCAGTTCAAACTCCATCACTTTTCATTGAATAAATACTACAATTTTCGCGGCAGTTCAGTTGCGAAGTTGAACTAAAGCCTACAAAGAAGTACTTTATTTCAAGTACTTCATTCAAAGTTCGACTTTGAAGAACTACGCACACGTAGCGCACACTTCAATTGAAGGTCGAAGAAGAATTCTATGGTACTTTGGTAACTTCGATTTGAAGGAACCGGTTCCCAACCGGGGAACGGTCGATATCCTTTGTTCGTTCATTCCGTGTTATTTGGTCGAGGAACCCCGGTTCCAGTTCTTTTCACTTTCAAATCTCTACCGACTAGTACTTAATTTTTTTTGGCGAGGAACCAGTTCCATTTCATTTCGTTTTTAAATGTCTACCGACAAGTAATTTTACTTTGGCGAGGAACTTTTGTCGACTTGCTAGTACTTTTCGAATAAATCCCAAGAAACCGATTCCAAAAAGAACTGGACAAATAACCGGTTCCTCGCCAAATCAAATTCGAATCTCTTTTTGGCGAGTTCGACTTCAATTGAAGTGTTCACTGCGAAGAGTTCATTTTAAAGAATAAGCAGTTCGTGAGGCATTCACTAAACGTTAAAGTTTTTCCCAACGCTAGTTTGTAGGGAGGGCCAGGCGCAATTGGAGCAGTCCGCTTCAGGCGCCGAATTGCCGAGGCGCTAAGAGTACCTTATTACAGTATTTTTGTAAGCGCCCAGTACCATTTAAAGAATTAATATAAAAATAACCCATACTGTTCATTGGCAGCTATCAAATCGGTATTTTAACAGTGTGATTTTTTGTGAACCTTATTAACAACTCCGATGCTTTCTTTTTACCTGTGAAGCGGAATTTTCAATTTAATCGATTTCAAAAGATTATTTTTAACATGATTCCAAAGGTTCATTTCATATTGTCCACAGAACCTGGAAAAACGGCATCTAATTTCTGACCTTAAGGCTCGTATTTTAAACGTTAAATTGTATATTGTAGACTAATGTTATTTTTAATAGATTTTTTTATTTAATCATCTTAAGTCTACTATTTTCAATTGAATTCCAAAAGTTCACTCGGTCCCATTAAGCCTGAAAAAACGGCATCTAATTTACGATCCTAAGGCTCGCATTTTGCCCGTACAACAGTATTTTTTTGACAAATGTTACTTAAGGAGATTTTTTTCATTTGATCGTATTTAGTTCATCGTTCTTAACAGAATTGTATTGAATCAGTTCATTCAGTCCCATAGAACGCCATTGAAATTCTGACCCTAAGGTTCGCATTGTCACGGTAAAATGCTAATTTTTTTGACAAATGTTACTTTTGGAGATTTTTTTTCATTGGATCGTTTTTATTTAATCACTCTTGACAGAAATCTAAAGGTTTGTTTCATTCGGTCTAATAATAAAACATCTAATTTCCCACCCTGAGGCTCGCATTTTGTTCCTAAAATGGTATTATTTTGAAAAACGTTACTTTTGGAGAATTTTTTCATTGGATTGTGTTTATTTCATCATTTTTAACAGAATTCTAAAGAAATATCTCATTCGGTCTCATAAAGACACATTATTCATTTTATTCGGTTCCAACAAACGGCATCTAATTTCCGACCCCAAGGCTCACATTTTGCCCGTAAAATGGTATTTTTTTAAATAGTTTTTTTTTTTTTCGTTTGATCGTCTTAAGTTCATCGTTCTTAACAGAAATGCATTTAATCACTTCATTCTGTTCCAGAGAAAGCCATTAAAATACCGACCCTAAGTTTCACATTGTACCCGTAAGTTGGTATTTTTTTTTTAAAATGTTACTTTTGGATTTTGTTTTTCATTTAATATAGTTTATTTCATCATTCTTAACAGAATTCCAAATGTTCACTGTATTCGGTCTCATAAAACAGCATCTAATTTCCGACCCAAGGGCTCGCATTTTTCCCGTGAATTGGTATTTTTTGAATAACGTTTGTGTCGAACAATTTTTTCATTTAAGCATTTCAAGTCCACCATTTCTAAGATCATTCCGAAGGTTATCTTCATTCGGTCCCACAGAGCCTGAGAAAACGGCATCTATGTGTTGACCCCAAGGCTCGCATTTTGCCCGCAACGTTGTATTTATGTAATTTTTTTTTTTTAATTTTTGGTGATTTTTTTTATTTGATCGTTATTAGTTCATCATTGTTTGAAAATGTTTTTTCAAACACAATTCCCATACAAGTGCATTAAAACTTATTATTTAGACTTAAGAAAATATACTTCTAGCGAAAAATTAAATACGTTCAATTTAAAGTAAGAAAAAACCATTAGATTGTTTTAGTTTTTTTTAAACACACGGTAATGTTTTTTTCAACTTTAATGCTTTCTCACTTTAAATGTGATTACCGCATAAGACTTCCAACTGCTCCTAACAGTCTAAAGTTAGTGGGACTATGGCATCCTGGGGTATGTTGTGAGGAGGGTAGTGATGAGGGTTAAGAAATGGGGAAGAGGATGGTTGTTGATTTCCTGGCTTTTCAGATCTGGTCACCAAACACAGTTTAAGCCATTTCAAGCAATTCTTAATGGTTATATGTACCATTGAGAAATTGGCGCACAATTGATTATTTTCTATTAATTAAATGGAAAATTGCACAAATAAATTAAATACAATTTATTTGCGCATGCCACGATTTGAGCCCGAAACCCCCGGAAGATGCTTAGGGGGAAACAAAAAAAGGAATCTTTCTTAGTGAATTTTCTCATAGACTGTCGGTTGTGAATATGTATGCATCAATACACACAATCCTAAATATGTCTTATCGGTAGCAACTCTAATAATTATTGCGCGATCTTAATTTATAACAGGAAATAGAACAATTGGTATTTTTTACGGAAACTGAGTACGTGCAAAAAAAAACAATCGAAAGACAATAATTCTTCTACGATACAGGTTAGAAGTAACAAACCAAAATTGCATCACTTGCTTTGAATTATTTATATCATTTCAAATAACTAATTAGTAAAATGTTTTGTTGACCTGCATGGTCGAGTGGTAAGACGTTCGACTGCGAATCCAAAGATCACGGGTTCAAGTCCAGCCTGCGCAAATTAATTTTATTTGATTAATATGTGCCATTGCACATTTATTACATATAAAATAATACATAGTATGTTTTCGGCACGTTCCAGAGTGATAAATTCTCTATGTTTTGACCTGGTGAAAGACCAACATTCAGAATCGAAACGTTGCTCGAAATGGCTCGAGCCAAAGTCACCAGATCTGAATAGCCAGGTACTTTCCGACCTTCCTCTTACTTATTTCTTTCCCTCTCCAATACTTTCAGCCTCACAACATACCCCTCTTTAGGGTTGCCTCACCTGCTACAGACGGTTTGGCGCAGTTGTGGGACTCCTGTGCAGTATTCACTTTAAAAAAATTACAAAGAACTAATTAGTAAGGTTAATGTATAGCATGGTATGGACTGTCAAAAAAGATATTTTTTTTAATAAAATCAGACACAGATTAGTGATATTCTAAATGAAATTTACAATTAACTCATTTAAAATTACTTTTCTCAACCGGCTAGGCATCTTAAGCCCAATTTTAATGGACCCGATACGTATTTCGTATTGCTTTGTCAATTTCGATTGCACTTATTACGAGAGCCCTTATATGTTAATTAAAATTTAAAAAAAAACGATCACGTATTTTAGAGTTGCGATTAAAATCGAACCCCCATCCTCTCAGTTCAATTTTTTATTCATACATTACGTTATGCTACGGGGTACACCAGTTACAATGTACGAAAAACTAAAGGCAGATTTTTTAGTCACGTACTTTCTGATCTTTGTTTTAATATAATGTATGCATTTATATATGTTTATTTTGAAATAGTACATACATGAATAATAATACATATTTTATAATACAACCCTTAAATTAACATTTATTAGTATAAATTCACTACATATACTGCTTAACTTTTTTTTAGTATTTTCTTCTTATTTAATAACATTTAGTAATTCATCAAATATCTTCACAGCTCCGTAATTCAATGACTTTTGACTTTGTGACTTTTTTTCTAAAAATAAGTCTTATTTGGTACCTATTTCCCATCTTATGCCTGGGCTTGTGTTGGAAGTTTTCAATTTTTCTCAGAAATTCAGGATATTTTTATGGCCCTTAAAAATTTTGTAGATCATAAATTTAGTTTTAAAGTAAATAATTTGTTCAAATGAAATTGTATTCAACTCACTTTGACTTTTTGACTTTTGTATACCTAATTAATTCTCACAGCTTTTTTTTGTAGTAATATCATCTGTCTCATATATTCATCGTTGGCTAATAATAAAATGCTGCTAAATGAGTAAAGATTTTTTTTATGTTAGTTTTTAAAATCAAATCACGACAGAAAACAACTGCGCTCAATGCACAATTCGAACGTTGTAATTGAGTACAAACTTGCATTACTATCCTTCGCGATGCGATCATATAACTGTCTGTTTCTCGTAAAGGAACCATACACGCCTATATTAACGTGTATCGGTAAACAACGTGTCAAGAAAAAAAATTGACCCATTTGTAAAAAAAATAATCTGTTATTTTGCATTATATTTTAAGTACTTAAAATATTTGTGCTGAAAATTTCAGATAAATTATGGAGACATTTACCTATTTCTTAGATTGAACAAAATGTCGTTCGAATTAACTGTTCATATAAATCTGGCTTTTCACACTTTAAATTATTCGTTCAGTCGAGTTGCTGGCGCATTTATATCGCAAAAACAGTATCTTAAATCATAAAACTTTTCAAATTATGATTGCTTATAGCTTATAGGTATAAGGGCATTACTTCCGCTAGAGCAAATATCTTCGGCGACGGCAAATTATATAGCCTCGACTAAAACTTGTTAAGTCGGTGTTAAGAATTTCCTACTTTCAGTGTGATATAAAGAAACAGCTGGAAGTAAGCTTCGATCGCTGAATATTCGCTTACGAACCAGCGGTTCAACCATTTATTTAAGGGACTGAAGGGTGCGCCTCTTAACTGATTTGCCACATCATTTAATTTGAGCGAATGGCCACACTAACTTTTTTTACTTGACGTTTCTTCGGATTTCAGTAAACCACGAGATTATTGCCTATTTTACTATCCATTTTACAAAATTTGCACAGTACATATATTGATTCATTCGTTTTCTTCCGATGCCCTTTTTTATCGGAGTTTGACGTTTCAATCTTCACCCTGCAGGCAACAGCCGGGAACAACACAGGTTTTAATCAATTTTACTGTAGATACGCGTAATTATAATTGATGCGAACAACACATACTAAGAATTGTGTGGATTGGTGCACATTTATAGAATTCAGACAGTGATATTATAAAAGTGGATAATAATTGAGTGTATTTGTTTTGTGTTTTGAATATTCGAAAATTTTGTACATGTGTTATTTTTATTTATTAGTTGGAAAACAAGTTTTTTTTTCGCTGGAAATATTTTTTTCGGAGTCTATAAACAAGTTTGAAACATGCTGTATTATTTATTTACTTTTACATTAACGGACCATTGTCCAATTACAAAAAAACGTATCACACGAAATGATAAAAAAAAGCAATGGCAATGATCGGTCGGTAGCTGAGTGGACAAACGCGTCGGATTCCCACCCGGGCGTCGTGGGTTCAATTCCTTTGCCGGCTAAGTCATCCATCATTGCACAAGCAACATCTTCCGCATATTATGATGGTTGTAGGAGTTTATCAAATATTGTTAGGTTATTCGCAACTCGGGAATGTTTGTATTTCTTTGAGGTAAAAAAAAATGTGACAAAAATATACATTTCATTCAATTCAAGGTTTTTTCTGTAGGCAAGCAATGCGTATGTGTGAGTGCTGTGTCCGACTAAATATTTGCTGCGATACCCATGACTAAAAATTTTGTCTCTGACGAGCCGCTAAAAGAAATGAACCGTTTTGAAAAATGTTGCGCATTATATTATACTGTTTATCTTACCGCCTAACTTTTGAAAACCCTTTCGGGTGAATAGAGAGCCTCCTTCGGTTAGTTATCACTGCAAAAGACAGGTGGAAACTTGAGTGGTAAGCGGCTGACTTAATAAATGCCCTTCTCGTTCCTGATCCCCCTGAGAGACAGTCTGGGCTTTCACTGCTTGGGAAATTCCACTCCTACCCAACGGGATAAGGTGTCCATATGATGCACAGGTGGAGCCTCAAAGAGTCGGCAATATGTGAATGCGGTGCGGCGTAGACCACCATGTGGTCAACGAATGCCCGCTCCATTCATTCCCCGGTGGGATTTATGGGGTCCACAGGGCAAAGTCTGAGACCTTAGACTAGTTTGCAATTTCTGCATCACTGAATTGACCCCCTACCCCATACGAAAGAAAAAGAGCAGCTTGTAAAGTTTCCGATCCTCCGCAAAGATATTTTTTACAAAACTATTCTTTTTTTTTGAGTATTTCACAAATAAACTTTTAAGGGGAATACTAGCGCAAACTCGTTATTATAATAAAAATAAGAATTCAAATACAATTTTTTTTTTTTAATTGTTGCCACGGCTGAGAATCGAACTCAATCAACTGCATGAAAGGCACCTATGCTGACCATCGCGCCACCAAAAATTGTAAGAATAGCGGCACGAATCTTCTATATCGTTTTCGGATAGAAAAAGGAGCTTAAGCGACACTTTATTAAAAAAATAGTTTAATATGCATTTTTTTTGCATTGAATGTTTTGACTCTTTTGATTCTGGAAACTTTTGTGGCCCTTCAGCCATCTAAAATAAATTTACCATTTGGGAGAAGGTTTGACTCAAGCGACACAATTTTGTAACTTTTTAGTTTTTTATCGCTTCAGATAACTCAGTGAGAGCATTGAGTCACCTGAGTTAACTTTTTTTTTAAATCCAACCAGGTACTTAAAGCTCAAAATAACTTTAAAGTGCTCTTGTGGTAATTTCCCAAAATGGCGCTTCTACCCTTTTGCCTTTCCGGCGACGATGTGTATTGAAAATAAGAATTATTTGTTTTAGGAGTTTACGTGCTCACATCACATCACATCGGCAATCATATTGTTCGTATAACAGTATATACATCAAATAATAATATTTGCTTGTCTGCCTTCGAGCTTTATTTGAAGGGTGAGGGAAAATGGACAGCCTCCCCTCGCAGGGAGAAACGGAAGGAGAAGTGGGGTAGGTTTGGTGTGGGCGAGGATGTGGGCGGTTGCCATGTACCGAGACTAATAAACACAGCGTTTAAAAGTCAACTAGTTTTACGGCTTGATTCCGAGTTCTAGCGGCGACTAACTTCCTCGAAACGTAAAGTTGTTGCGCGCTGTATTATTGCATTTTCCGTAATGCCCCGAATGGCTAAATCACGATTGGAGGTAAAATGTTTACGTTCTTAACTTTATTATGCGTGTGTTTCTAAACATAAGTGATAAAAGGGGAAAACCTTTATTATTAATTAATATTATACGGATATATTTTATTATTTTGTGATTTGGATCAGTTAAATATAAGCACCTTCGTATGTTTTCTCTTTAAGAGTCAGCACTCAAGAATGACGCTGAACGTCATTTTGTAGCATTCTAATACAAGCAATAGTACACATAATTCATGTGCAAAATTTTCTATGGGTTGTTAGAAAAATGAACGAGGTTTCCAGTGAATACAATTTTTTAAGTGTAATCCTTTGAATTCTATGAAAAACATACTAAAATGTCAGTTAAAGGTGCAGTTTGAAAACCAGCAAAGGCATTTTGGAAAGGTTTTCCTAAAATTCCAGTATGCATTTCATAAAGAATTTAAAATATTACTGTTTAAGAATTGTATTCAAACCTTAGACATTTTTCTAACTACCCGTACATAATTGACAGATGAATAATTTGTAGTTTTGCTTGTACTTGAAAGCCAAAATGTGTGTATTTTTGGGTGCTGATCCTTAAGGTTTTTCTGTCATTCACAAAACACAGTTCAAAAACAAATTTCATGTAGGAAGTTAACTATAAATAATTTCTAAATAAAACACATAAACTTTATAATTTAATAAAGTGGTTATAAACAAAGATAAGGTGTTTTTTTATAAATATGGCAAGCCACAAATAAATACTTTTTACGAATATATAAATAATTTCCTTTGTGAGTAGGTACGTTTCAGTGTGTACTTTTAAGAATTGGAACCGACAAAGAATCTTCTCAAATCCTTACCTACCTAATAAAGCACCTATTTTTAATGTATTTCAGCAAACATTATGCTATATTTGAATTGAGTGGATTAAAGCAATATAATTTTTCTTAGCAAGTCAAGTCACATTCCGTGATTTTCATGGGTAACAAATAGTTTCAAACAAGTTGAAATTTTCACAAAAAAATTCCTGGTAAAAATTGGCTATATTTACCGATAGATGTAACTATGAAACAAATTTATTCGATTAAGTTTATAGTTATTAATACATACGCACACCTGATAGAATGTGTGATCCTTTTCAATTAGAAAGTTATTGATAAAAAAAATAAATTGTATTTTATCTTTTATATCTCTCTTTATTTACATGCATGCTCATTTTGTGTATTTATTAAAAGTTTTTCATTTATATTGTAAACGCGTGAATCGAAATGGGCTCGCCCAAATGTCAATCGACATGTGGTGGAGAAATGCACTTGACGGTGCAGATGGGGACAGCATCCCTTAACCTCTACCCAAACAGTTTGGATTCTACCCCGCAAAGGCTGGAACCCACGATACTATTGTTCATATATTGATACGATTATTATACCTATTCGTGCTACAAGTGTAATTACCTAAATGCGTAATTAAACCCTTCAATATTCATGCGAGTTTTATTTTCACGTTTATAATATAATGCCCTGATGAACCATTGCTACAATGCTGGTAGTCTACAAAATGAAAATATAATGATAGTGTAAAACCAAGGTGTTGTTGATTTCGCGTATTATGTCAAGTTTCAATGTGCTTGCCTACAATCATTTTTTTCTGCTTATCGTTTGCTGATTTGGATTTTAAATTAAATTCTAAAACATCTTTGATGGCATCCGTGGTCGAGTGGTTAAGATGCTCGACCACGAATCCAGAGTTCACGGGTTTAAGCCCCGGCGTGCGATTTTTTTAAAATTATTCAATGAATATGTGATATTTGGCATTTGATTTGTATAAAATAATATCTAGTATATTTGCGGCACGTTCCAGAGTGGTAATCTGTTTTAAGTATCGCTCTGGTGAAAGACCACCATTCGGAACCGAAACGTTGCTTGAAATGGATTTAGCCGTGTTTGGTGACCAGCTTGAATAGCAAGGTAATTTTACGACCTTCTTCTTCTCATCTTTTCCCCCCTTCACTTCCGTCAGCCTCACTTTTCTAAGGTATACACTGATAAAAAATATTTGAAAATCTACATTATTTTTTAATATTATTTTTTTGTGAATAACGCATAAGAATCCCAACTGATCCCAATCGCCTAGAGCCAGTGTAACTATGTTATTTCTTATCAGGGTATTTTGTGAGGTTGAAGGTAGTGGGGAGGGAAAGAAGATGGGGAAGAGGAAGATTGAGAAGTACCTGGCTATTCATATCTGGTCAAAACACGGCTAAAGCCAATTTTAATGTAGCAACGTTTCGATTCTGCATGATAATCTTTCACCAGGGTGAAACTTAAAGTATCTAGCACTCCGGAGCGCGTCCCAAATATACTTAATATTATTTTATATGAATTTAATGTGTTATGAAAAATATTTTCGCACGGTTGAACCCCCGACCTTTGGATTCGTAGTCGAGTGTCTAATCACTCGACGAAACAAGCATTCGCAGAAAAAAAACAAATGTTGAATGAGAAGACTGTCCTCGTAAAGTCTAAATCGAAAATGCAATTCATTTGACCGTTGCAGTGTCACCTCCCCCACTTTCCTCCCCACCACGGCCTTTTCAAAAGCGGTTATCAGTGTCAATCCCTCAATAAGCCTTAGGCCATTTCCCTTGGAATAATGGTGGAATTCCATTTCCCCGCTGAATGCTGTGGATCCGCCCTTTTAATTGAATTTTCCAGTCAAACACGGACGGGCTGCCGCACTGATAGCCCCGCACACAGTACGGTTCCACAAATATTCTATATTGAAAATGCGTCATGACTAAAGTTACTTTCGTTTGTGTCAAATTGATACTGTACTGCAGTTATGTCAAATCTATCACATCTGACTTGTGACAGAGTGGTAGATATACTGAGTATCACTCTGGTGATAGACCACCATTTGAATCGAAACTTTGCTTGAAATTGCTTTAGTCGTGTTTGGTGACCAGATCTGAATAGCCAGGTACTTGCTAACCTTTCTTTTCTCGATCTCCTTCCCCTCCCCATTTCCTTAAACCTTACAACATACTCCAATTGGATATGCTATAGTCTTACTGTCTCTAGATGGTAGGGAGCAGTTGGTACTTTTGTGCGGAATTAAGTATTAAAAAAAATACATTTAAAGTAAGAATTAATATAATCATGCAAATCGATTTAAGAAGGAATCTGAAGGGTCTGCTTAGTGAACAATCGGAAACAGAGTGAGAACCGTCGCAGGTTGCATTTTCATTTGATAAAGTTTCTGGGACTCTACACTATATGAATTCAGTGAAAGCGTAAGAAAAAAAAAAGAAAAGAAAAAAATCGCCTTAAAATGCTAATTTTTGTAATGTTTCGAAAATAATAATATTGAATAGTTAGAAGTATGGAAGCGCCGATTGAACATTTAGTATTCATAGTATTAATAAATTTGAAGGTACATACTAGAAGACCAGAACTAATAAAGTGTTTATATGACGGACTGAGTTACCTGAATATGTAGAAAGGTACCTAGGATTTTTTTTTTACTTTTCCTCATATTTAGGACTAGAACTAAAAGGATGAGTTATTAAATCTACACCGGTTAATACCTAATACAAAAAAAATAAATGCTCCAATAACAGCCCCCCCCTTCCACACCCCATTCTCTCAGCTGAGCCCGGCTTGTCGGACAGAACTGGAACGGTAGGAACCAAATCCTCTTTGGATTATAATTCAATTAACTCCGTGTGGGAGAAGGGGAATAATCAACTCTCGCGTTATCTCTCGTACGATATCAAATTAAAATATTAATCGCAAACCAAACGAAAAAATCATACTTGCGAAGGCTCATCGTCGCGTGGTCTCCTTAAATCTCCAACACGGACAACTGGATTAAGATTTAATTGTAAAATAATTTAACCTTTAACGTATCCGTGGCTCGTGAGGACGGGATTCGCCATAGCCACGAAATATCCACTTGCATGTATTTAGGTTGTTTCTCAATTTAAATATTACTGTAACCTCAGAGCAATAATATACCAGGAGGGATAGCATTGCGAAACAGTGTAGTAAGGATTGTTGTTTTTTCCTGACTCGGGTGTGGCTAGGGTTTTTTCGGACACACCTTTTTACATCCATTCATAACACTTTTTTTTTTTTTTACATGAATACCGCACAAGAGTCTCAACTGCTCCCAACCGTCTAGAGCCAGTGAGACTATGGCATCCCCAAATTGGGTATGTTGTGAGGCTGAAGGTAGTGGGGAGGGGAAGGAGATCGGGAAGAGGAAGGTTGGGAAGTACCTGGCTATTCAGATCTGGTCACCAAACACGGCTTAAGCCATTTCAAGCAACGTTTCGATTCTGAATGGTGGTTTTTCACCAGGGCGATACTTAGAGTATCTACCACTCTGGAACGTGCCGCAAATATACTTGTTATTATTTTTTTATATGAATTAAATGTGTTATGACACATATTAATTAAATAAAAGTTATTGGCGCACGCCGGGTTTGAACCCGCGACCTTTGGATTCGTAGTCGAGCGTCTTACCACTCGACCATGGAGGCCGTCAAACATGTCGACATAATGTTTTGTTTATTTGTAAAACCATTTTTTCACAGAATTATTATCAACAAATATATAGGATATAACGTCAAAAACCGTAGAGTTATGTCGCATAACAAAACGCAGTGGACGGAGCCACAGGAGACGGAAAACATGCTTACACACTTAAATGTGGTGCGATATTGTGTGACAATTTGTTTTGTCTCTTTCGCTCTTACAGTTTGCGACATAAAAATGATTTAACGAGATTTTTCGTAAATGTGAATAGGTTGTGTAAAAATATTCAGCTCTCTCTCCATATATATTCTTACTCCAAAGCTGTAACAGAATCAATTGCCTAACCCTTTTGGACAACTTTTTTTAGATATGTGTGTTTATTTATTTATTTATTTATTTATTTTTTCATTTATTGTCATAAACACACTTTTCTTCAATTTTCCAGCGGTCAGCTATCTAACTGGTGAGCATTAAGGTAAAATTTTTAGGCTATCTCAGAATTTAGTTCAAATAATGAAGGCAATTTTTATAGGATAAAAATCGACCTTAATTCTTTTTTTGTGTAAGAATACAAATTTTGTACAATTAACTAAAAAGATACTGTTCACTTACCAAAATGTATTATAGCACATTTTATTAATACGAAATAATATATGGTTATTTGCTGAACGTTTTAGAGTGGTAGATACTTTAAGTATCGCCCTGGTAAAAGACCACTTTTCAGAATCGAAACATTGCTTGAAATGGCTTTAGCCGTGTTTGGTGAGCAGATCTGAATAGCTAGGTACTTCGTAACCTTCCTCTTCTCTATCTCCTTCCCCTCCCCTTCACCTTCAACCTCACAACATACTCCGACTGGGGATGTCATAGTTTCACTGGCTCTAGAGGTAGCAGTTGAGACTCTTGTGCGGTGCTCGCAATCAATTTCTATAATAATTCACTGTCTGCAAATGTTTCCAAGGCGTGATAGAATAGCAATGAACAAACTTTTGAGAATACTCGGGAGGTAAATATAACCATTGTTATATAGGTAGTAGCAGTAAATGGAATAATTTCTGATGGTTTGGATCAAAAAGTTGGTAATCTTTATAATAATAATAATATTTGGATGACTTGGATAGCGCCGTTTTTGTGAAATATCACCTCAAGGGCGCTGTACAGATTTTATTTTCTATTATGACATATTAATTCCTGGTTAAAATAAGAAAATATACAGGAACATACTTACCTGGCAGGTCCCATCAGATAGACACTTATTAACTTAAAGTTATAATTTTATTTTTTTATTTATTTATTTTTTTATTATTTATTTCCTTTTTTTCCGATTCAGGGCATGGAAGCGAAATTAAAAAATGAACTTTCTGAATTTTTCGTACAATACAGGATTTGGTTTAAACTTGAATATCTAATAATAATATTTGGACGATTTGTATAGCGCCGTTTTTGTGAAAAATCACCTCAAGGGCGCTGTACAGATCTTACTTTCTATCGTTACATACTAATTCCTAGCTTATCTAAAGGTCGAGAGTTCGTCGAGAGACAGATTATGTTGAGATTCTTTTAATGAATTTAAGGATATGAGAGTTTGAAAAGGTAAGTTTTCAGTTTGAACCGAAATTCTGTTGGGCTCGTTATACATCTTAGTTCCGGAGGGAGTTTGTTCCAAGCCTTCGGCTCCGAAACTCCGAAAGCGCAATATATATATTTGGAAAACAATCAACTTGCCTAATCCATTCTACACCAATTAGATCTGCTATCGCATCAATAGCATCTACATCGAATTACGAATAGATTCCCGAGGAGTTGCAAGTGCACGGGAAATCCCATCTTCAGCAGCACAGTCTCCTCCGACGTCTGTATACTCAGCTTGGTCCTCTGTAACTTCCTCAAAAAGTGTCAGAAATACATCTTCACTCATATTTTGAATTTCGTTCCCACTAAAATATATGCAACTTTTATTTTCCATCCTAAGACAACAAAAAAACAAAATCGATAATTATCCTTTTTATTTCCCATTCCAACTCCTAAATATGTATATATATCTCAGCATTTTGTATTTGAGGTTAATTTTAATATTGTCCTGATGATGGAAGGGAACTTCCGAAACCGGTAGACATAATATTGAATAATAAAAGTGGTCATAAGCAAAGTTTATCTGTTTTATTTATAAATATGGCAAGCCAAAAAGTAAATGCTCTTTACGAATATGTAACAAAAAAACACTTTATTTCATCTTTTCGTAGAAAGCAATCACCTTGTTTTTGACATATTTAATGAAAATGAAAAAATAACTTCGTATAAGGCCACAGTCTTTATTTTTTTTAAATCTAATCGGTTTCGCATAGTATTATCGGGGCACAAAATTAAACTAAAACATACATGTAATACAAATTGGTCATTAAAATTAAAATAAAACCTGTGGCCTTATACAAAGTTACTATATTTTATGCTGAAATGTAGTATTTATTTATTTTTTCAAAAATAACCATACAACAAAGTTTCACTCTGTTAACAAAACTTAGGAGAATAAAAATTGATATGTATTAGGTTTTATGTAAACAAGTTTTCAAAGCAAGTTTGTAAAAATACAAAACAGAATAAAACAAAAAACAAAAAAAAACAACATGAAAATAAACAAAACATACAGACACAATACATAGATTTCCAAAAAATACAACAATATTTTGCAAGAGAAAAAAATATACCTTCATCAAAATCTACAAAATTGGATTGGTCGGCTATCTGAACAGAGTAGGCACATATAACGAATCGTTATTGTATTTTAATACCAACCGGTTTCGCTTAGACCAAGCTTCGTCGGGACAGTTATATCAACTCTAATAGTAAAATCGTGGTTTACAACGAAGTGATTTGTATTTAATATAATGTCAAACCACAAAGTGATTGCTCCTTATGAAAAGAAAAAGAATTAAAACAACAAATTCAATCATAAATTGGATCGGTTAGTAGCTGGGTGGACAAACGCGTCAGATTCCTCCCCGGGCGGCGTAGGTTTAATTTCTGTGCTAGCTAAGTTCTCTATCATTTCACTAGCAAAATTTTCGTCTTATTATGATGCTAGTTTGACGGCCTGCATGGTCGAGTAGTAAGACGCTCGACTACGAATCCAGAGGTAGCGGGTCCGAAACCGGCGTACGCAAGCATTTTATTATAATTGATATGTGTCAGAACACATTTAATTTATATAAAATAAAATATAGTACATTTGCGGCACGTTTCAGAGTGGTAGATACCCTTAGTATCGGCCTGGTGAAAAACCACCATTCAGAGTTGAAACGTTGCTTGAAATGGGTTTAGCCGTGTTTAGTGATCAGATCTGAATAACCAGGTACTTTTCAACCTTCCCCTTTCTCATCTCCTTTCCCTACCCATTACCTTTAGCCTCGTAACATACCCCTTTTGGGGATGCCATAGCCTTTATTCGTAACCCGGGAATGTTGGTCATTCTTCGAAAAAAAAATCTACCTAACTGGAAACACCACGCATAATTTGATTTCCTGAATAATATATATAAACGCTTTCAGAATTTTATTTTTTATTTTTTTTTATATAATACCGCACAAGATTCTCAACTGCTCCCAACCGTCAAGAGCCAGTGGGACTATGGCATCCCCAAAATAGGGATTGTTGTGAAGCTGAAGGTAGTGGGGAGGGGAAGGAGATTGGGAAGAGGAAGGTTGGGAAGTATCTGGCTATTCACATCTGGTCACCAAACACGGCTAAAGCTATTTCAAGCAACGTTTTGATTCTGAATGGTGGTCTCTCACCAGGGCGATACTTAGAGCATCTACCACTCTGGAACGTACCGCAAATATACTTTCATTATTTTTATATGAATTAAATATGTTATGACACATATTAATTAAATAAAAGTTATTGGCGCACGCCGGGTTTGAACCCGCGACCTTTTGATTCGCAGTCGAGCGTCTTACCACTCGACCACGGAGGCCGTATACGGGTATTTAAGATATCCGTACCCTTTCCCTTTGTTTAATATCACATTTATTTAAGCTAGGTGGGCTGTGCGAGTTTGTCGTTCTTAAAAGTAGGTAGTGGTATTAGAAAGTTTAATAGCCCTGCTCTATTGCAATTCGTATGCCCGCGTGTTATTTTATCTGACAAGATGTCTGTCGATATCCTTTTCGCGGGATTCGG
Organism: Drusus annulatus; assembly: GCA_022651775.1. NCBI lineage: Eukaryota > Metazoa > Arthropoda > Insecta > Trichoptera > Limnephilidae > Drusus > Drusus annulatus. The sequence continues at coordinate 43,263 of JAGWCC010000574.1, forward strand.
TATTGTTTCGTGCAGTTAACGTGGCTGCAAGAGTGTTGGCTTGCGAAGAGAGCAGGATGGGCGATGAGTGAAGAGTGAGAAAGAAGTTCTTCTTTGAGAAAAGAAGAGTCTTCAAGAATCAAAACCTCCCGCGTACTATGTCGACGTATAATCTGAGAAGGTCAAACTTTGGTTCGCAATATTTTTTTTAATTTTCTTTCTAACAAAGCTGCTGTTGGTTTAGTGTATTTTAGATAAATAATTTTTGTATATTGTGTTTCCTGATGATGGCACGGGTAATTTTGAAACTAGTAGCCTAATGTAAAGAATAGAGTAAAACATATCAACTGTTGAATTAAGTATGCAGAATTGTTCCTTAGATACATATAGCAACAAAGAATGAGTTGAGTCAGAAAACAAAATAATGTGCTATTATTTTTTTGAAAAAGGACATGTGACATATGACCTAATTACAAAATTCAAAATTTTGTTTTGGCTCGCTGAACATCTGCGTTTATTGATTAATTGCGCTCTTCCTTGCGCAGACAGAATTTGTTTTTTTAACAAATAAAAATCACGATTTACAGAAAGTACATGGGTTTTCAACAAAAACCAACACTTAAATTGTGCCTAACAATGAGCAAATTTACATTAAATTTGACGGCCTCAGTAGTCAAATGGTCAAGACGTACGACTACGACTCCAGAGATCACGGGTTCAAATATGTGGTACCTGTTTCACACTTAATTCATATAAACTGAAATATACTATATTTGCGACACGTTCCTGAGTGGTAGATACTCCTAGTATCGCCCTGGTGAAAAACCACAATTCCGAATCGAAACGTTGTTTGAAATGGCTTTAGCCGCGTTCGGTGACCAAATCTAAATAGCCAGGTACTTCTCTGGCAGACGGCCTCCATGGTCGAGTGGTAAGACGCTCGACTACGAGTCCAAAGGTCGCGGGTTCAAACCCGGCGTGCGCCAATAACTTTTATTTAATTAATGTGTCATAACACATTTAATTAATATGAAAATAATAAAATTATATTTGCGGCACGTTCCAGAGTGGTAGATACTCTAAGTATCGCCCTGGTGAAAGACCACCATTCAGAATCGAAAAGTTGCTTGAAATGGCTTTGGCCGTGTTTGGTGACCAGATCTGAATAGCCAGGTACATCCCAACCTTCCTCTTCCCAATCTCCTTCCCCTCCCCACTTCCTTCAGCCTCACAATATACCCTATTTAGGGATGCCATAGTCTCACTGGCTCTAGACGGTTGGGAGCAGTTGAGACTCTTGTGCGGTATTCATATAAAAAAAAAATTAAAAAAATCATCTCCCTTCCCATCTCCTTTCCGACCTCCCCATCCTGACAACATTCCTCAATCGGGGATACTACACTCCCACTAGCTCTTAACGGTTGGAAGGAATTGGGACTTTTTTGCGGTATCCGCTGTAAATAAATAAATAAATTGTTCATCCACTAACGTTAAAATAAAGAACCAGAGCTCGTTTTTTTTAATTTTTTTTATTTAGATGCTCAGAACAATAATATACAAGAGGGAGCGCTGCTGTAGTCAGTTTTGATGAGTTTTGCCGGACTCGGCCTAGACCTGGGCGTGGCTAAGACTAGGGTTAGGGTATTTATACATCCATTCATACATATCACATGTCGACATGATGTTTTTGTTCATTTGTATAACCACTTTTTCACAATATTGTTTTTTTTTTTTTTTTGATTTTATGGATTCTTTCGTAATCCTCTACTAACTAGCTGGGGCTTATTCAAATACCCCTTATAATGACTATCTAACTAGTACTGCTGCTCATTAGGCCTTATTACTATCACCATCTGATGGTTTTATTTAATTGACTGAGTTTAATATACATTAGTGTTTTCTTAGGGAAAAGATCTTAACTGGATTAAAAACCCTAAGTTAAGAACCCTAAGTTCACCATATTTTTATAAACAGAAATATAGCATATAACCTAAAAAACCGTTGAGTAATGTCCATTTATGCCGCATTTTTAAACGTGCGGGCGGAATCGACGGAGACGCGGGACACGAAGAACATTCTAACAATGCTTTAAAGCGGTGTGATAATTTGGGAAATTTTGTTGTCTCTTTCTTTCAATACCCAGAGTAGGGTATTGAAAGATAGGTTGGGTAAAAATAATTGGCTCTTTCTCCAAATATTGTTACTCCAAGTTTAGATGTTTACAGAATGAAGAACAAAAGGTTACAATCTTAGAACAATAATATACTAGGAGGGAGCGCTAGTGTAGTCAGGATTGACGATGTTTTCCTGACTCGCGCTTGGCTAGGGCTATTAAACATACATTCATAGCACATGTCGACATGATGTTTTTGTTTATTTGTATAATTACTTTATTAAAGTATTGTTATGAACAAAAATATAGGATATAACCTTAAAAGCCGTTGAGTTCTGTCCTGTTATGTCGCATTACAAAACGAAGTGGGCGGAGTCGCCGGAGACGCGGGAGACGGAGAACGTACTTACATACCTAAAAACAATGCTATATTGTGTGAGAACTTGTCTCATCGCTTTCTCTCTCACGGTTCACGACGTAAAAACCCGAGAAAGTGATTTATCGTAAATTTGTATAGGTTGGGTAAAAATATACACGTATATATAATTATATATATATATATATATATATATATATATATATATATATATATATATATATATATATATATATATATTTATATATATATATATATATATATATATATATATATATATATATTTATATATATATATATATATATTTGTACAAAATTTAATTTTAATATAATTTACATCTACTTACATATATACTCGTATATATATACAAGTAGATATAAATTTTAGTATGTATAAAAATCTTAGGTTTTTCATTACATATTCAGAACAAACTTTACGAAAAGTGCCAAGACTTGAGGCTTCTTTAGTTTTAGGAAAATTTGCAATTTTTTGTTGTTGTATTACGATAGATAGATTTGTTTCAAGTTTAGTATCAATAATAAACGTGCTCTCAATAAATCAAAAGAAAGGTGAAAATATGATTGGAAAATTTTTAAAAACTATAATGTTCGCAGCATCACAAAAATATACACAAAAAATGCTCTACTTAATTTTAAAAGAAAGAGTGACCACCTCACTGACCAACACACTCACACTACAAGAACAAAAACCTTGAATAAAATCAACATTCCAAGATTGAACACATCTTTTGGACAGAAAAACCACAAGTTCCATGATGCCAAATTATATAATGCTCTCCCAAATCATATTAGAGATGTCACCGAGATGCAAATGTTTAAGAGCAACATAAAAATGTGGATCAATAACCATGAAGACGAGGAAATTATAAAGATTATGAAGTAATCGTAGAACCAGTGACACCAACGCAGCAACCTACAGTCCCCCTCGGAACAGGAATCCCTAGTGAGGAGGACTGTGCATAAAATATTATTGTTTTTCAACATATCTGTTTTTCAAAATGTTATATTGTAATTAACAAAAATTAAATTAAAAATAAATATTATTATGCCCACTGTCTGCCTAGTATTAATTTGATCAAATACAGATAATATAAACGGGATATTCTACCTACATGTAGGTAGCTACTTAATTACTAATTGCCTGCAGATAGGACTGTCACACCTCGCCGTAATGCACCTCATGCTACACCCTAACGGAGCTGTTGGAATCGCATCATATTTGTTCACTTGCGTGCTTCTCGTAATTCGCGTAATTCCTCCGACTGACAGATTTGAATGATAAGCGATTATTGCCATGCACCCTGCATAGTATCAGTATTTTACATTACAGCTCATAAAACAGTTCTGTTATTCGCCGCCGGGAAGGCAAAGGACTGAAGCGCCATTTCGGGAAGCTTACACCCTAGAAGTAAGAATATATATGAAGAGAGAGAAAAATATTTTTACCAAACCTATAAAACATTACGATAAATCAGTTTCGCTGAGTTTTTACACTGTAAACCGTGAGAGAGAAAGAGACAAGACAAGTTGTCACCAAATATCGCAAAACTTTTAGGTATGTTAACCTTTTTACCGTCTCCCGCGTCTACGGCGACTCCGCCCACTACGTTTGGTTATGCGACATAACTCAACGGTTTTCGAGGTTATATCCTATATTTTTGTTGATGAAAATACTGTCAAAAAGTGGTTATACAAATAAATAAAATATTATTTCGGCATGTGCTATGAATGGGTGTAAAAAGTTGTGTCCATGAAAACCCTAGCCACGCCCGAGTCTCGAAAAAATCAACAATCCAGACCACACTGTTTCGCAAAGATGTCCCTCCTGGCGTATTATTGCTCTGAGCTTTCACCAGAGCACATTTAAGTCTTCTTTACTTGGTTGGATTCAAAACTCAGGTAACTCAGTGAGAGCGAAAAAAGCTTAAAAAAGTCCTCGACTTGTGTCGCTTGAGTCAAGCCAAGTCAAACAAACGGATTGCAATCATTGGAGCATAGACTTCAGGTGGGAATGCTTTTCTTGTTCAACCGGTATTTCAATGAAAGATGCTCCGAGGAACTTGCGTCATTGATCCCTTCGGTACCGGTGCATAGTCTGGCAACTGGTTAAACGCGCTCCCAACATTTCTACACGGTTGACACATGAGAACGGGTCGCTTTTACGACTCGTTCTTATATTCAACAGCTCGGCTGTACAACGATTTGCAGGCCTTTGTGTTTCCTTTCTCCTTCAACACGAGCCTCGCAAGTTTCACTCCTTCTTTTCCTCAAAAAAAACCCTCTACAAAGCATCCCCAAATACGATATATGGTGGGTCCTAAGGGAAATTCTTTCTCTCAAGGCTTCTTACGGCCTTGACAGCCTCCATGGTCGAGTGGTAAGACGTTCGACTGCGAATTCAAAGGTCGCGGGTTCAAACCCGCCTTGCGCAAATAACTTTTATCAAATTAATGTGTGTCATAACACATTTTAGTTCATTTAAAATAGTACAGAGTATATTTGCGGCAGAGCAGAGTGGTAGAAACTCAGAGTATCGCCCTGGTGAAAGACCACCATTCAGAATCGAAACGTTGCTTGAAATGGATTAAGCCATGTTCGGTGACCAGATCTGAATAGCCAAGTACGTCCCAATCTTCCTCTTGCCCATTTCCTTTCGACCCCCACTACCCTCAGCCTCACAACATATCCCAATCAAGTGTGCCATAGTCTCACTGGCTCTAGACGTTTGGAAGCAGTTGGGACTCTTGTGCGGTATTCACTATAAAAAAAATTAAATATGGAGTTAATGTAAAAAAAAATATATATTTTAGACAGCTGTAGGGCCGCATTAGTATTCAGAACCAAACGAGAGTCAGAGCAATCGATTCAGAAAAAAGAACTGATCAAAACTGCATCTTTAACTCATTTCGCCCAAAGTGTCGCTTGAGTCCTTTTGTCTTTCCGGCGACGATGTGACGAAGTGTATCACGCTTTGCGAACAACTGGTCCAGCTTCCAGTCTGAAGCTGTTACAGGTCCCAACACAATCAGAAGCATCCCAGAACGTATTTTTTCAGCAATCTGCCCTTACTATTCCCACACAGTGATCCCCGCCCCGCCAGTTCGTAAATAGGGAGAAACAAACTGAAGCCAGCATGTCGAAACGGATTAAATAATCCACCGTCGATCGGGGAATTTCAAACGGCCGAGAGATGCACTTTCATTCGGTGCTGTCGAACTGGGAAAATTGTTTTTTGAAGATTCCAGGCTTACATTCTCCATTATTACCAACTAGCTGGGAGCGCAGAATTAAACTTTATTTTCATGAAGAAGGCACAGGAATGTATCGGGAACGAGCAGCGTCCCGCGGGAGCCCTACAGCCGCTTGTTTGTTAGGAGATCATATTGATTGTTTGATACGTTTCCCACTTTTGTCAGTTTTCGCAGCTCGTTTGTGATATCGAGTTACGCATGGCGCGTATCGCACTGCTTGAAAAGGTTGATTAAATGAAAAGAACAGATTGCTGTGATCGCAAGGTGGGCATGGAAATTTATCAGCTCTCGCCAATTTTGAGCACGTTTTATGACGTCCGGATGTTTTGGAATTTTTCCATTAAATATTTCATTCTTTTAAAGAGTCCCAACTGCACCCAACCGTTTGGAACCAGTGAGACAGTGGCATCTCCGATCGGGGTATGTTGTGAGGCTGAAGGTAGTGGATAGAGGAAGGAGATGAAGAAGAGGAAGGTAAGAAAGTACTTGGCTATTCAAATCTGGTCACCAAACACGGCTAAGCCATTCAAAGCAACGTTTCGATTCCGAATAGTGGTCTTAAACCAAGGCGATACTTAAGAGTATCTACCACTTTGGAACGTGCCGCAAATATACTATATATTATGTTATGTGAATTAAATGTGTTATGACACATGGTTTTTAAATTTTTGACGGCCCATATGGTCGAGTGGTAAGACGCTCGATTTACGAATTCAGAGAACGCGCGTTCAAACAATGAATAGTATATTTTCAGCACGTTCCAAAGTGATATAAACTCTATGTGTCGCCCTGGTGAAAGTCCATCATTCAGAATCGAAACGTTGCGTGAAATGGCTTTAGCCGTGTTTGCTGACCAGATCTGAGTAGCCAGGTACTTACAAACCTTCCTCTTCCTCATATCCTTCCCTTCTTCACTACCTTCATCCTCACAACATAACCCAATCGGGGGTGTCATAGTCTTACTGGTTCCAGACGGTTGGGAGCAGCTGGGACTCTTGTGCGGTATTTACTATAAATAATGAAAATAAATTTATTTATTTGCGCCCGCCGGGCTTGAACCCGCGACCTTTGAGTTCATACTCGAGCGTTTTATCACTCGACCATGCAGGGAGTGCAAAAACATATATAGTATTCCAACAAGACTACGTGGAAACAGTATTCCCGGCTAGAAATGCAAAAAACACCTTTTTTATGTTAAACGCGCAGGTACATTCACCAAAGGAATAAAGTAAAATAGGTAAAACGGGAAAAATACAACTTAGATAAACTTACCACCATTGACGAAATCAGTATTTCGTACCAGGGAATAATAAAAGCAAAGTGGCTCACACAGAAAAAGCTATTCGACTAGGTGCGGTGACTCGCGTCGGGCTTCCTCCGCGCCTCCGCCCCGCGCCCCAGCCCAGGGGGCGACTCGTGCCCCAGCTGCACCGGGCCCTCGCCTCGGCGCGGGAGCTTGTTAACTTTATTGCACGCACTATCTGTTGGAGAATTTGCTTTTGCTAGATAAACGCGGGAAGCACCTCGGCCTATTTTGTTTTATGGCAAGAGCCCTCGGTCCCCTTTCGCGCAGTTATGTTTATACAGAGACGGCGCGAGGGAAGCTACCAACGAAAACTCGTTCGCTTTAGAAACATCCTCAGAGCAAGAATATATAAGGAGAGAGAGCTAAACATTTGTACCCAACCTATACAAATTGGCGATAAAACACTTTCTCCTGTTTTTTTAAGTCGTAAACCGTGAGAGAGAAAGAGACAAGACAAGTTCTCACATAATATAGCCCCGCTTTTGATATTCAAGCATGTTCTCCGTCTCCCGCGTCTCCGGCGACTCTGCCCACTACGTTTTGTTATGCGACATAACTTAACAATTTTTGAGGTTACATCCTATATTTTTGTCTATTACAATTCTGTGGAAAAGTGGTTATACAAATAAACAAAAACATTATGTCGACATGTGCCATGAATGGATGTATAAATACCCTAGTTCTAGCCCTAGCTACTCCCCATTCTGGCAAAAATCATCAATACTGACTACACTAGCACTCCTTCCTGGTATATTATTGCTCTAAGGGAAAATCATACCGTCGCTGAAAAGACAAAAAAAGGCTTAAGCGACACTTTGGTCAAAAATGAGTTAAACTTGCAGTTTTGATCAGATTTGACTCTCAATTGATTCTTTTTTGGCCTCTAAAATATATTTAAAATTTTATTATTATTTTTATAGTAACTAAGTACCGCACAAGTGTCCGAACTGCTCCCAACCGTCTAGAGCCAGTGAGAATATGACATCCCCAATCGGGGTATGTTGTGAGGCTGAAGGTAGTGATGAAGTGAAGGAGATGATAAAGAGGAAGGTCGAAAAGTACCTGGCTATTTAGATCTAGTCACCAAACACGGATAAAGCAATTTCAGGCAACGTTTCGATTCTCAATGGTGGTATTTTACCAGGGCGATACTTAGAGTATCTTAGTATATTAGAGTATTTTATATTATTTAAATGTGTAATGACACATATTATCAAATAAAAATTTTCGCACCCCGGGTTTGAACCCGCGACCTCTGGATTCGTAGTCGAGCGTCTTACCACTCGACTACGGAGGCCGTCGGAGAGAAGACTCAACTCGAGCAAAACAAGTTTGGGACTCTTTGTTGCTCCAGGTAGCTCAGTGAGATTATTGAGTTACGCTTTTTTTCAAAATCCAACAAGGTACTTAAGACTTATGAATTCTATTGTAAAAAAAAAAAATACTTTAAAGTGCTGTGGTGTGTCTACACTACTACTTCCCGAAATGGCGCTTCAGCCCTTCTGCCTTTCCGGCGACGGTATCATTTCAATGAACTCGAATGTTTCTGTGTACTTAAGATTTTCTCAGTGGTGAGGATAAGATTTTAAGAGAGTACCTGTGTATACCTGCCTATGTGCGGATATATGCTCGTGATGAGTACACGTCACCTGGTGGGAGGCGATCAGGCGATGTAAGGGAAGAGCCGGCCCTGCAGAGATGGAGGAGTGGGTGTGGTCATGTAATATTATTTATTCCCTCTCGGGTTATGCGCCCTATAAGCCTCTTTTTGAAAATTTTGTCTCTTTACGACTTAGTGTTTTTCTTTTTCTCTTTATTTGCGGCGGTAGAGATTAGGAGATAAAAGGAGCACTGGATGTTTTATTCTAACGTTTCTTCTCAAACTTCTTGTGGTTTTGTTATTTGACCTTGACGAATGTTTTATACGAAACATAAAATCTTTCTAATTTTGTAAATGTCCGATTCAAACATATAATATTAAGAATTGTGAGAATTAGAAGAACTCAATATAAACTACTTTTATAATTGTTGGAAGATGTTTCACCCTTACACTTTCTCACTAATTCTTACTTAGATTCGATAAACATTTTCACATAACATAATTACAGCTATTAATTAATTATTAAAAATAGTTTCAGTAATAATATTTATTTTTAACCTGCCATATTATATTATTTGGACATAGATGTCGTATGAATCATCTAAATATACCTTGTTGCTCCTTCAAAATTATAACTCCTTCTTCTATACATTCAATATTCGTGTGCAATTCGAAAAAGTTACGACCGTTTTAAATTGCCCTGGGTCTGTACCAAGCGTGCGGAGGATTAAACAGTATTGTATTCGATACTTTTGATAAATTCAGTAAAAATATGCGAGTTATAAGTTAGTACCTACCCATACATCAAAATTCAAAAGATATTAAGCGCTTGCTTAAAATACCAAATTTTCCTCAATTTCTTAAAATTTCACAGGAACTTAATAAAATTTTAATGATCCAATCAACAGTCAAATGAGACACAATTTTGTTACTAAGTGGAGAACAGTAAGGTGAAATTTTAGTATAACTATGTATTTTGAAAGGAAATCTCCATTGTAAAACACTGAATTAAGCCTGCTCGCGGCCTACGGGAGAAGAGGAAACTCATTACGATCATTATTTTGTAACAATATTTCCATCCACGAAGGCTTTTTATGTTCCTTGAACCGTGATGCTACTGTCTAGAATACAATGCTCACCATTGATTGGCTGCCATGTTATGCCAATTCTATACTTCTTTTCCACCGTAAGTACGTATTCTTTTTATCAAAAATACTGATAAATTTCTGGCATTCTAGATAATTATAACTTTGTATGGTTTTCTGATTAGATTTTCGCAATATGTTTTTTTTTATTTTTATAATTAATACCGCACAAGAGTCTTAACTGTCCAAACCTTCTAGAGCCAGTGAGACGATAATAATAATAACATTTGGATAATTTGTATAGCGCCGTTTTTGTGAAGAATCATCTCAAGGGCGCTGTACAAATCTTAATTTCTACTTTACATTAATTCCTAGTTTATATAAATACATGGCAACAAACTTACCTGGCTGGTCACTTTTGGCAGGATACAAGCATTATATCATAATAACTTAACATTTAGCATCCCCGATTGGATATAGTTATTCAGAAAATGTCTAACCCACAATTTGCCAAAATTGAGAAAACATGTAAGTTTTCCTATAGATAAATACGAGATTAACATTTGCTTAAAAGGAAGTTCCAAAAGCAATAGATTTTTAATAATGCATTTATTACTAACGCGCATTGTAGATATTTGAATTAAATTGAATTTTTTAAATATTAAAATGAAAGTAACTTAGGAAACACATTTTTTAAATAATAACATTGACAGATTACAAATTACCTATTTATAATATTTCTCATAAAAAATAAAACGCTGATATTTACTTTACAAATATTGATTACGCATATTTATGCTTTTGTTTCGTTATATTTTCAAACGCCCTTTTCTCGGTTTCATATTTTTGAGGTTTGATGCCTTCTGCATAACTACGTCTACTTGGGGTATACTATGAGGCTGAAGGTTGTGAGAAGAGGGAGGAGATGGGAATGGAGAAGGTTGAGAAGTACCTAGCTATTCACATCTTGTCACCAAACACGGCTAAAGCCATTTAAAGCAACATTTCAATTCCCAATGGTGGTCTTAAACCAAGGCGATACTCAGAGTATCTACTACTCTGGAACGTGCCGCAAATATATCATATATTATTTCATGTGAATTAAATGTGTTATGACACATATTAATAAAATTTAATTTATTTTGCGCACGCCGGGCTCGAACCCGCGACCTCTGGATCCGTAGTCGAGCGTCTTACCACTCGACCGCGGAGGTCGTATTGTCTTCGATAATACATTTTCGCGATAAGCAAATACTGAGTACTTCCGCCTTTTTAATGTTATTTAAACGATTGGGAATTGTATGAAATTTTTTATTTTTTATTTATTTATTTTTTATTTTTTATTGTACAACAGATATAAACCCAATTACAGTACAATGGAACAACAAGTAATCAATTTCAAGTTATAAAATTTTTAAATTAATAAGTTTTTTGAACTTTTGTAAATTATCTGAAAATATATCAATATATATAGATGATGTATTTAACAGAATTATACCTCTTGTCATGCTATGCTGAGCCAAAACATCTGTCCGACCATAGGGTATTCTGAACATTGCATGATTTCTGCAGAGACAGTATTTTTCTGGTACGAATAAGCAGTAGCATGCCAAGAGGTATGGACAGTCGATTAAGTGATTTATAATTTTAAAGCCTATTGTCATGAGACCAGCATTGCGCCTAGCCTCTAAGCTTTGATAATGTGTCTCCTCGAGTAGTTCCATGTGATGCATGAACATAGGGTATGTTCCGTGCCTACGCATGTACACAATAAATGAAATACCATGTTAATAAAGCCAAATGATTTTTTTCTTTGAAAATGTACAATGTTAGTAATATTAGTTAAATGTAAAGGTTTCCTTATGCAGAAATTAAACTTTTCTGTTGAATGTAGCATAAACCTTAGATATGTTAGTTAGTAATTATACTAGTTGTTTTCTGTGAAAATCACGGAATATAACTTGACTTGCCAAAAAAAAAATATTATTGTAAATGGTTACTTTCAAAATTACATTATTATTCAGAGAATCATCAACTTTAAAAAATAGTACCTACAAATGATTAATTTTAGAAAACATTACTGTATTTTTGAAATTGGTAGCAACTGGTATTTTTTCTTGTCAAGTCAATTTAAATCCCGTGATTTTTCATTTGTAACAACCTTATTAAATAATGTAGATACGTTACTGAGACAACGCGCCTGGTTGCACTAAACCAAGTCATCGAGACATACCTTTGAAACACGCTTCATATAGCTATCTCTTCCGCACACACATATTCTTTGAATGGCTATCCTTTTCATACGCGGGTGAAACATTTAGTGGTGCAACATTAGTGGTGCTACATTTTTCGTAAGATTTGTATGAATATGACGTGTCTTGTATTTTATGTCTATGTACGTAGGTAATTTATTAGGTAAGTAGAGATTTGAAAAGATCGATTAAAATTTTCCCCGTTATAATATGATGAAAAAAGATGTCTATCAATAATGCTAACGTTGAACGATGTATGAAATAAGGATTTGTGGATATTTTACAGTAGCAAGCAACACGTTTTTGTTTGTGATCTAACTTATCATACTAATAATTCTAATTGAATGTATGTAATAGAATATAATAATAACACCTATTCGTAAGCTGGCCAACCCAGCAGTAAGTTTTGGAAATAAACCAGCAATAGCAAGTTACCGCTAAGCATTTAACATTACTTGCACACCATTTTCAGAGAGGGCAGTAGTAGCGTCGTGGTAGAAACGTTTTTGGAAAAATATATTAAGTAGATAAGATTCTGCGTATTTACAGCATACTAGGTACTTGTATTATCAATTATTCAATTCAATTTAAATCTAGCCGAAGCTAACGTACCTATGAAAAATCTATAAAATCCGCCAGGTCGTCTTTTTCTCATATCCATGAAGAGAATTGACATTGAAATAAAAACTAGTTTTTTCAATGTAGGGTCTACCTCGGCATATTTAATTTTTGCGTTTTTTTTAAATGTGTGATGTTTGTTTATTATAATAAATTTATTGTTCAAGTTACGTGTGGATACCAAATGGCATTCAATTAGGTAAGTACTTGGTAGGCCAACCACAATTTGTTTTGAATAATTATTGTTAGTACCTAATATCTAACTATAAATAATTTCCTTTGTAAGTGTGTGAACTTTTCAAATTTGAAACTGATGTAACTGAAATTATCAAATTTATTAGTAATCTTTTCAAATTCTAACCTACCTAATAAAGTACCTACCTATAGTGTAATTTAGCATATATTATTCTATGTTAGAAATGGGTGAATTAAAATAACTGATCATTTTTTTGGCATGTCAAGTTACATATTGGGTATGCTCGGAACATACCATCTAGAGGTCAGAAGGAATGTGTACATTGGAACACATTTCTTCAGATTGATTCGTGGATGGTCCGAAAACTCAGCTATCATGGAGAGCATTCATTTCTATGTTCCTGATGGCTATCTTGGCCATCGGCAGCAGAGATTGTTTTATCTCCCGGCCTGCAGGATTAACTTGTCAATGGCCATGCCGGTGGGGAGGGTACTCTTGCTGTTGAATCGAATCGCTTCGGATGTCGATTTATTTTGCATAAATGAAGCTTCGTTCAAACGACAAGCGCTGTAATTATTCCTTGGTTTTATTTTTATTTTTTTTATACATCATTTTGATGAAATATTACGTAGAAATTGTTTTATTTTTTTACTGTATATAGTTCGCATTCATTTCAATTTATATTTTTTAGAATCAATTGCCTTACATTTATGAGTATTTTGTATTAATACACTTTCTCGCTATATTTAAAAACGCCTTAAAATAAAAAAAAATTGTAATGTTTTTAAAATAATAAATTACTGAATACTGAAATCCTTTGATTTTCACGTGTAATAATTAGTCAGTAAAAATCTTCTAATCATATTTATTTACCTTATCATTATTGTTCGCGTATATGTTATTTCTCTTGTATTATCACTGTTTTTTGTATTCGTGTTGTGAATACTAACAGTGTTCACAATATGATATTACCATTGTTAGTATTGGTTTGACTTTGATTTGATGTTCACATTATGTGAACATCAAATCATTCCATATCATGAGTGTATTAGTTTAATTTCATAATAATTTTTTCACTTGATTCTTTTGCGAGTATAATTAATTTATGAACAATATTTAAGATAACATGTTTTGTAAAGCATATCTCATTACCATGATAAATAATTTTAAAATCATGAATAATCAAACAATACAATTGTGTCAGAAAATCAAATCAGAAAGGAGGTTATTAGTTGGTATTGCATGAAGGTACTCAATATAAAAAATTATAATAATTAAAGTTTTTTTAATCAGAGAACGAGAGAAAACTTTATTATTTTTGTGCCTTTCTTGCGGCCAACTGAGTTGAAGGCTGCAAATTTAAATACAAATTGGGGTTTGTTTATAATCTCAAGTCGAAAGGCAAACAAACCCGATTCTTTATTGCGGCAATTGTACTGATGGGTACAAATTTGAATTAATTTAATTATATTTTTTAATAATGGGCTGACTGTAACAAAAGTACGCCGTGTCGAGGTTTATCTCGCAGCATCTGTAAAGCTCAGAGGGGGTGCGGGAAGGAGAATTATGCTTAACTAGGGGCGAGGGGGTGGTGGGCACATCACTTGTGAAACATTTATCCTCATTCTTAGGGCTGGCCATCTATTCTACCTCCTCCCCCTGCCTCCTCCCCAACGCGCTAAATAAACAACAGACAAAATGCCCCACGCGGACTAATCTGAGTAATACTGCCCCCTGCTTCCACCTCTTATCTTCCTTGTGAGTACCTTCAGCGGCTTAAAAAATATATATAGTGACTACCGCAAAAGAGTCCCAACTGCTCCCAACCGTCTTGAGCCAGTGAGACTATGGCATCCCCGATTGGGGTATGTTGTGAGGCTGAAGATAGAGGGGATTATAAGGAGATGGGGAAGAGGAAGGTTAGTAAGTACCTTGCTATTCAGATCTGGTTACCGAACACAGCTAAAGCCATTTCAAGCAATGTTTCGATTCTGAATGGTGGTCTTTAGAGTATCCGCAATTCTAGAACGTGTCCTAAATACACTATATATTATTGTATATGAATTAGATGTATTATGACACAAATTAATCAAATAAAATTTATTTGCACAAGCAGGGTTTGAACCCGCGTTCTCCGGATTCGTATTCGAGCGTCTTACTACTCGACCACCGTGTGTGTACCTATACTGGGGGCATTCCTGTGCAGGTGCAGTTGGAGCAGTTCGCTCCAGGCGGCGAATTCCTAAGGCGCTGATATTCCCAAATGTTACTGCTTTTTTAAATTTTTTTTTAAATATATTATAATATAAAATTAAAAAACGATACTTTTCATGGGCTGTAATTGAACCCGCAATTTCCCGGCCCGACAATGCAGATTTTCGATCCGCGCCTCTCGTTTAATATTTGGTACGAGTTGATATCTATTTTCTGTTCGAACAAGAAATTCACACTGGGTGTCAAAAATAAACAAAATTATTCAGAAAAAAGCAGTGCAAATGAGAGAGAAATTGGCAAAATTCAATCAAATGAAAGGATTAGACAAAGATGTACGAATTTATAGTGCTTATGCACTTTTCCAGCAGTACCAGCCATTTTTAAGATTTTTTCACAATGTAAATGCACACGAATTTGAAACGTATTTAAGGCAGAGTGAATTTATTTTTATTTTTACACACTGATATAATTTTAACGTGAGGATACAGTGGCCCAACAATCCAATTGAAACATCTAACTACTTTGAAATCTTTTACTACTTTTTTATTGTTTTTTTTTGGTTTTTTTGTTTCATGGATCAAATGATATCATTATAATATTACAGTTTAAAATTGAAAAAACACGTGCACTTTCATTCAGAAATGCCAAATGTGTTTTTTTTTCTGAGAGCGTTAGCGTGAGCCTGAGAAAATGGCTAATTCTAATTTCCGACCCCAAGGCTCACATTTTTCCCATAAAGGGTATTTTTTTTAACAAATGTTACTTTCAGAGATTTTTTTTTCATTAAATCGGTTCATTTCATTCGGTTCCTTAGAGCCTCAGAAAATGTCAACTTATTTTCGATCCCAAGCCTCACATTTTGCCCGCAAAGTAGTATTTTTTTTAGCAAATGTTACATTTAAAGGATTTTTTCATTCAATCATATTTAGTTCATCATTTTTAATAGAATTCAAAAGATTCACTTCATACAGTTTCATAAAACCTAAGAAAACGGCATTTAATTTCCGACCCCAAGGCTCGCATTTTTCCCACAAATTAGTATTTTTCTAACAAATTTTGGTTTGGTAGGATTTTTTCATTTGATTGTCTTTATTCCATCATTCTTGACTGAATTCTAAAGGCTCGTTTTGTCCCATAAGGCCTGAGAAAACGGCATTTAATTTCCGACCCAATGCTCACATTTTTTCCATGAAACGATGATTTTTGAACAAATTTTACTTTTTATATTGTGGATTTTAGATTAAATTTGCTGGAGTTCACCATTCTTAGCACAAACCAAAAGTTTAAATTCAATCGGTTCCATTGATGATTTTTTTTTAACAATACACGTTACTCTGCAAATTCAACATAACAAAAATTTACATTACATAAATATTTACGTATGAACGTAAAATGTTGTTGTATTTGTTTATATTTAGAAATTTTAGTAGGAAACCTTTCAAAAACAAATGGTTAACAGTGATGAAAATTCTATTAAATAGATATTTTTTTAAATATATTACTCATGGATCCACGTGGAAAATAGTGTAGACACATACTATGTTTACACAATAAGTTATTTTATGCGACGTAAAAAAAAAGTTTTTACAAAATTTTGCTCTTTAAATATAGGTTTTAACAAGAGGCGCAATAAAATTTACCTGCGCCAGGCACCGTTTGGCCTAAGGCCAGACCTGTACCTATATGTGCAGTAATACTCACAATTCTACGTATATAAACTCTAATTTTATTGCGTAACCTATAAATATGATTTAAATCCCAGTGGTTTGCGCCTCGGCCATGCACTATAAAGTCCCGGTGGTGGTGGGCGCCCTCTGCGTAAAGTAAACGGATTAAAAGTTCAACTCGTTGTTCACCTGCCCGACCTTTATTAGCTTGTCTAATAAAAAAACTAATTTGTCCTGTTTATTCTGGAAACTTCTGTTGTTTTTAATTTTGTAAGATTGGGGAAGGTACCTTTTTAAAAATACTATTCCGGTTGATACATATTTTTGTGGGCCACCCATCTGTTTCAACTTTTTTCTTAAAGTAAGAAAACATCTTACATATTCCTGGTTTCTCAGAGATGCATTGATTTTTTCCACGTATTTTAACTGCGTTTTATTGAAACACATTGGTGTGTGGCGCAAAGAGGCGGCCTCCTGAATTAGTCTCAAATAAATTACCACAAAGTTTACATACAAAAATAAATTCAACATCAATTTGTTATTTTCTTTTAATACAATAAAAGGAGGGCTATTCCTGTAATGTAATAGTGTTAGAATCATATATTACTAAATTTATTTATATATTTACGCCTGTTAAAGGCTTTATACACAAATGTTAACATTTTTTAAAAACAATATACTCATGAACAATGCAAAAAACATTATACAAGAAAGAAAAATAGTATTGAATTACAGGTACATTCAAAGTTAAATAGTTTCTAGAATCAACTAGATGAAAAAATCATGTTAAGGTATACTAAATTATACTGTACAGTGTGATATTGACGTACTAAATATCTGTGGATGAAGAGAAAATAGGGATGAGTCAATAAACGCAAATGTTCGGGAGAGCCGAAACAAAATTAAGGAATTTTGTTTTTTGTATTTTTTTTAGATTTTATGGATTCTTTCGTAATCCTCTGCTAACTACCTGGAGCTTATACAAATACCCCTCAAAATGTCTACCTAACTAGGACTACGGCTCATTAGGCCTTATTACCATCACCATCTGATGGTTGTATTTAATTGACTGAATTTATGTTTACATTAGTGAGTTCTTAGGGAAAAGGTTTTTACTGAATAAAAAAACCCTAAGCAAGTGTTTTTTGTGTGTAATTATGTCATTTGTCACTTGTCCTTTTTCACAAAATAATAGCACATTTTTTTTATTTCTGACTCATTTAATTTTTTCCTTGGTACATATGTATCTAAGGTCCCTTGAGGTGATATTTCTGTCGCGAAAACGGCGCTATATAAATCAGCCAAATATTATTATTAAGGAACAAATCTGTATACTTAATTAAAAATTCGATTTTATTAACTCATCCCCCTTTTCCTTTCGCATACAGATATATCAATGACATCGGAGTATTCGTTTCCCAGAAATTACGATTGAGAAGATACAAAAATAATGCAAGGACAATTTTAACATCGCTTACGTAATTAGCAAAATTGAGGTAACTTGAGTTATTTTGAAGAAGAAGCGAGGAAAAAACTAACAGTGCAGTTTTGTTTCTATTACTAGATGGGTACTCCTTTAACATTAATTGTGTTTATTTTGAGACACCTGTCTCATTCATGCACGTATAAGTATTAGGTATATCAGGATATACTCGTATTTAATTGCATTTAATGTTCCTGGCAGGTTACCTACCATATTA
This sequence comes from Drusus annulatus, assembly GCA_022651775.1. Classification (NCBI taxonomy): domain Eukaryota; kingdom Metazoa; phylum Arthropoda; class Insecta; order Trichoptera; family Limnephilidae; genus Drusus; species Drusus annulatus. Next base: position 61,641 of record JAGWCC010000574.1, read on the forward strand.
TTATGGCAATTCTACTTCAACCTCACAGTATTATACTCCTATGCGACAAATTCAACATCTGGGAAATAAATACTCCGATGTTGTTTAGTACGTCAATGTCACAATATTAGTATACCTTAGTACAGTTTTTTTTTTTACAGTAGAGCTAAATTATTTGTTGAAACTATTTAACTCTGGATGTACCTGTTATTTAATACTATTTTTTGTATTGTTTATGGGTATATTGTTTTTTTTTCATGTTAATATTTGTGCAAAAATCCTTTGAAAAACTTTGTTTCACACAAATGGCTATCTGGCCCTTTTTTATTACCTTTATGTCATCTCTGAAACATATAACGGCCATCAAGAAACCACATAAATCGTGGGCTTAAACCTTACTTAAAACTGCATTATAACGCAAAGGATACCCCGAAAGACAGATTCAAAGACAGCAATCGGCACTTACTGCACTGGGCGCGAGATATCGTAAAACCGGCAAACTGGGCAAACCCGGCCATTTTGACGAATTCGCGACAACTAAGCATTTTTTTTAAATAACCAGTTCTTGGGATTTGAGACTAAAGCACCGGGAAAGCCCAGAACCTATTGGGCTCACCTAATTATAAAGGCTTTTGGATTTTACAAGTGCTTAATTAGCATATTAATTAATTAATTGGGACGATAGATTAACACCTCAAACTTCTCGGTAACTGGTTTTTCAGGGAATTTCCAGAAGTGACCGCTGTAGCCTACATTAGAAAGGATTTACTACTGCGACACAGATACAAAAAAAACCTTCATTTTTTACAAATCAGCTCTGATGATGGACACCGCAAGGCTGTCCGAAATGTTGACACGGAATTAAATGAAGTGCAACACTGTTATACCAATTAATTATAAAAAAATCACATTACTTTATATTACGTCTTTAATTGCAAATGGAAGGAATTAAATTCCATATTTTTTCTCTCCGTTTTCCAGGCACCTTCAGACAGTTGTGGTTAGTAGTGTCGTTATAAACAGAAACTCGATAATTTGTTTTTAATTTTTAATTTTGAAACGCGTTGAGTTAGAAAATAGCTCTATAAAAATTTTAACATTAACCAAAAACATTTATGTCAACGTTCAAAAATCTGATCGTACTTTTTTGCGGGAAGGAGTTAAAACGTGCTTCGTTGAGAACTATTGTTTTCGAATAGTCGGGCAAGTTCGAAGTCAAATAGTTAGCTGTATATATAAGAGATGGCATATAAATACGGACGGTATTGGTAAATGGCAGGCAGGCAAAGGGCCACAGGAGGGATGAGTGGACACCGCGTGCATTATCCTGTTTGAATAGGACTTACTCTCTGCATTACTGTGGCCGGGGGCTGTTAGTGCCAGGGATAAATTTGTTCACCCCACCATTCCGGCAAGAGCTTTGGCCAAGAACCTTATAACCTTTACAAAATAACTTTTTTCAGCTTCTGTAGACAGAAATTAATTGCCTTTAGTTCATCATTCTTAGCAGAATTCTAAAGGTTTACTTCATACACAGAGCCTGAGAAAACGACATCTAATTTTTGACACCAAGGCTCGCATTTTGCCCGCTAAGTGGTATATTTAAAAAATTTTATATTTGAAGAATTTTTTATTCAATCTTCATTAATTCATCATTCCTAACAGAACTTCAAAGGTAAACTTCATTTGGTCTCAGAGCCTGAAAAACGGCATCTAATTTTCGACCCCAAGGCTTGCATTTTGCCCCCAAATTGGTTTATTTAAAAAAATGTTACTTTTGATTTTTTTTTATTTATTCGTCTTTAGTTCATCATTTTAAACAGGATTTCAAATGGTTACTTTATTTGGTCCCATAGAGCCTGAATTTTGCCCACAAACTGTTAAATTTAAAAAAATGTTACTTTCGAAGTTTTTATTTATTTAATCGTTCATCATTTTCAACTGAATTGCAAAGTTTCACTTTATTTGGTCAATAGAGCCTGAAATAACAGCATCTAATTTCCGATCCCCAAACAAGCATTTTGGCCGCAATGTGGTATATTTAAAAAAAATAATATTTTTTAAGGATTTTTTATTCCATCGTCTTTGGTTCAACATTTCTAGCATAAATTCAAATGTTCACTTCATTCGGTGCCATAGAGCCTGAGAAAACGACATCTAACTTCCGACCCCAAGGCTCGCATTTTGCTCGCAAGGTATTTTAAAAAAAAGTTTTATTCGAAAAAAAATATTATTCAATCGTCTTTAGTTCATCATTCTTAACAGGATTCCAAAGGTTCATTTCATTCGGTTCCATAGAGCCTAAGAAAGCGACATCTAATTTCCGGCCTTCATTTTGCCTGCAAAGTAGTATGTATATTTAAAAAAAAATGTTATCATGATTTGTAGAACAAATAGAATTTTTTTATGCATGTAGAAGTGATACCGTGGTGCATCATTTTTTCTTCTTTACTACGGTTTCCTGCGGCCAGTTTATGAATCACCTTCCGAAACCGGATACCACGAAGTGTTGGGTGCAACTCCGTCGTCCCTATCAATATTAATTGGATGCTTGTGGTTTTCTATGGCTTTTGTGATAAGAGAGCTCGATGGGTTTTATGCTTTCCCAACTTGAAAATTCAAAAACGAGTTCAATTTCACGGAAACGATTATCTATTTTACTTCAGCGATTAGTCTGGACAGCCGAGTTTGCTTGCTCGCAAATTATGAAATAATTATACAAATACTCAAAAGAAACTGATCACGGACGCAAATTGCCAACTAGTCCGCGATGAGTTTGAACCTTTGTAATTTATTGAGACACCGCACACAACACTACTGTCACCAACCAGTTAGTTACGAGTTAGTAACCAGTTGGTAGGCAACTCTACCTGTCGACTTGTTTTTGACGTGAGTCTCGAGTCGCCTAGTTTCTCGGCCGATTGAATACATCAATATTTCTTGTCACATTTCATTGAATTTTATAATATTATCGCAAACAATTATTTTATAATTTTCATATCAATTCATTGTATATATTTCATTTCATAATAATTTAATTTTTATTCACGATAAACAAGTGAATAGAAAATCAGTGAGAGAAGTAGAAAAATACCCCATTTTCTATAACTTCACCACACAGAAAACTACCTATTTCGATCACTTGTGAGTAGCCCGCGTGTGCGGTGCGGCGTCACTAAAGAGTTAGTAACCGGCTAGTAACTTCAATCACAAACCAGTTCAGTTTATTTTGAGTATCTCCGTGTGCATACGGCCATAACGTTAATACCGATCACTAATTGATGATCTAATCTGTAACTATCTAGGTACTGTATTGTTAATTTGTATAATACAATATTATGGATTCAAATTCAAATAAAAGGTAAATAAATAAACAAAATCAAATAAGAACGGGATTCTTCTATAAACTTCGGCAGGCTCAGATTTCACCACAAAGAAATTGATTTCATTTTTGGTTTTTAATGAAATCCGTAAATATGACATAAAAATTATTTAATCTATGGAAAACATTGTCTCTTAATTTTTAATTTCGTTTGTTTTCTTATTAGGACAAAAGCCCATTGCTCTTGATTTTAAATGTTTTTTTGATATGTTTATTAAAAGGTACCACCCTTGTATTTTTATATCCAGTTAATATTCAGCGACTTTTTTGCTTATGCTTCAAAACAAATAATGTTATTTTTCATAAAATAAAACTACCAAAAAATGTATTTAAATATTAATTAGGTGCCTTATCATTTAATCGCAGACGTTGATTTTCCAGTAAACAATAAAACAATAACACTTTTTATTGTTGGAATTCCCAGTTTCATTAATTATTTTGAGATGAATAGGTTATCGCTTTGAATTTGATAAGAAATATTGTAGCTCTTAAACATTTTGTAACTCGTTCTCGTATAAATAAAAGGTTTCACATAATAGGGAGAAATACTCCTAAATGCCTTTTGTGACACACTTCAGGACGATTTGCCTAAATGTGTTTTTCTTGAAAACAATAATAAATTATCACTTGCATGATATTTAAAAAAAATCGAATTCATTAAAAAATATATTTGTAGCGACTAGCCCCGCATCCTTCTACAACAATCTTTTAGAAATATTAAAATAAAAACGTTTAGATTTCGTTTCGTAGATTATTTTACAAGGTAAACAACATCGCCAGGAGAAGATCGTGCATTCATTTTACATTGAAAAATACACGTCAAGGCTATTGATTTTCACTAAGTGACGAACGCAAAGGCACACACTTCAAACTTTATTGTCTGTAACCACACATAGTTTCTTCAAATATTAAATTAATTGTGATTGGCTTTACATATTTTTATCGCTAATTTTTATTTTTATTATTAGTATAAGTGTTTATTTTTATTATTAGTATTAGTATAAGTGCATACCTTCATATTGTGTTTCATTAAAAAAAAACCATAAAAGCCTTCTATTATTTATTTGCGCATAATTCTGTTCTACACCTCTTCAGGTGTGTAGATCAATGCAATAATTGAAAACATTTAATTTTTTTTGGGCAATAGAAGTACATTGCTTATGATATTTTTTTTAAATATGTACATTACCTAACGAGGTATTTATAGTTACATACTAGGTTTTTGGAAAGTAATACCCCATAGTAACTATCCCATTTTATTTATTGTATTTTTAAAGTAAATATATAAGTTTGATTGTGTATAATAGTAGTAACTCATGTAATGCAAATTTCCCTTGTCTCAGCGTGAGTTTTTATAACTCATCGGGATTGCAATGTAGCAAGATATAATAATAATGAAAATAAAAACATCGTAATGTAGATAATATAAAAATTGACGTATACAATTTGTACCCGACGTAACAGGGCACACAAGTAAACTGTATAGGGTAGCGATCCCAATCTATGAAGTGCTCCAAGCGGTCGGTCTCGTATGCGAGACGACGGGGTCAACTGCGGGTCTCGGCTTCCAAGTGAAGATGCTACGGGTCTGGTCTAGAGAGAGGGGTAGTCAGGCGGTCCAGGGGGGCAGGCGATGGTCAAAGAAAGTCAGGAGTCAAGTTGAAGGCGATGTCGAAGCGAAGAGAAGTCAAAGTGGGTGGTACTGGCGAAGGATGCTGGTGATCTGCCTTTTCTCCCGTTTTTGCGCAATATTTAATTGGCACGGGAGCGCACAGCCGGGGTGAGGGAACTTTGTATGGAAGAATTTCGCTCCCTCTATAGTTTTAACTACTCTATCCCCCTCTCCTTGCCACCAGCTTTCACTTCAACTTCAATTCGCCTTTCTATCATTTTTATTAATGTCACAATTATATTTGAAAAATAATCTCAAGTCAAACTTAACACTGCACATTATAATTGTCGCGGCACAGTACGTCCGACACACAATTAAAAATATACATATGAAATTGTCATGGATATAATTCGAACAGAGGAATTGGATGCGCAATTTAAGCGGATTTTTTTTTTTTGCTAAGATTTGCACTGATTTACATTCAACTGTAATATTTAAAATAATATTGAACAAGCGATTTAGATACATTTTTTGTAAAAATGTTTCCTGTCCATGTAGCATAAATAGGTCAATTGAATGACGTGCTGCAAATATATTTAGTTCGTTTATTATCTACTTTTAGGTGTAAGTTAAACTTTTAGGATTCTAAGAACCTCTGTTTTAAAGAAACACGTAAGAGTGTGTGTCGAACCACACATGAAGTGTTTATACTATTAATTCACTATTTCAATAATTTATCATTTGAGAGTAAAGTTTACTCAGATAATATTATAAAAGCAAGTGCACCGTTCTCCAGCGATTACCATTAATGATTCTACTTCGGCAGCAAGTGTTTGCGCTACACGGAGTGCGTATTTTGTCAATTATTTTAAAGTGAGCCGATGGTGACAAAATAATCAAGTAAGTGATTGTTAAATGACAATGAAGACGAGTGTGTTTTTAATACTGACAATCGCGGTGATTGTCCAGCTCTGCGCAACAAACTGTCATGGCGAAGAAGGAGGAACCTCCCCCTCTGTAGGACAGTCTGGGTGGCGCGGGAGGGAAGAGGGTCGTGGCGGGTGGCACCACCGCCATCCCTACGGTAGGGGGAGACACTGGGAGCGCAGGCCATGGCACGATCACGAACACCCGGGGAGTCACCACGAGCATACGGAACATCACAGACCCGAGGGGCATGACCACCACCATCACCATTGGGGCTGGCGCGGACAGGAACCTGGTCCCGGCTGCCATCACTCACGTCCTGGAAGCCTTCCCGGCAGCCCCACTCCCGGGACTCCCGGTCGACCCGACTTTCCCAGCCAGCGCCCTGACGGCAGCCCCCCGGGCTTCGCCCCCACCATCCCTCCGGGCTTCGCCCCCACCACCCCCCCCAGCGGACCGGGTGGCTACCCCAATCAACGGCCTGACGTCAGGCCCACGCAAGGTCCTGAACCGGAAACCTCCAAGGAGGATATGGAGCCCACGGACTACGGATTAGACGTGAGGTTTCTGGATGCAGATCAGCCCGCAGCTGAGCTAAAAAATATCAAATCAAGATAATTTTGAACGAAATATAAACAATATTTACCATTTTTTATAGAAATGTGATTTTACCTGACAATTACTCATTCGATGTAACGATTTCGCAAAATAAAAGATTACACATATTTGACTTCTTGCTACTATGTACCGTCTAGGTATTTATATGGAAATATCTGCATATTTATTATTATTATTTGATTGTGACAATTCAAATACAAAATGTGTTTTCAAAACAATTTCCTAAGCACAACTCAAAAAGAAATGCTCAACCAGATTCATTCATCGCTCGGCCACTTCTACTACAAATCTGCAAATCGATTAAACAATTTCTTAAAATGTAGGTAGGTACCTTACGCAATCCGCTAACACCATATTATACTAATATGGATTTATTTGCAGTACGTTGCAGAGTGATAGATACAATAAGTATCACCCCAATGAAATACCACCATTCAGAATGTGTTTGGTGACCCTATCTGAACAGCCTGGCACTTCCCAACCTTTCTCTTCCTCGCCTCTTTCCCCTCCTCACTATCTTCAGCCTCACAAGATACCCCAATCAGATATGCCAATATGGCTCCAAACATTTGGTAAAAAAAATAGATTTTAGTTTTTGAAATTTTTTTGTTGGTTGCTTTCTTGGGATTTGAACCAATAGCCTCCAGCGCAATGCACTACGGGGCATACGTGCAATGTACAGCGCACTCGGGCAGTCCATCGATTTTGCTATCAAACAAAAACTATCCTTTCCATAAAATATGACACAATCTTATTGAATCTGAATACTCAAAGGAAGAGTGTTCAACTTTGACGCAACTTAATTAAAATATTTGCCTTTCGATAACCCGCAGTCGCTTGTACATCGTGTATTTTTTTATGTGATTCCTTGCTTTGTGTATCCAAATACATTATGTAGAGTTGTCTTCTTGGTATACATCTGTAATGTTTAAACCTTTATAGTAAATACCGACTTTTAATTATTTTGTATTGTTATTCTCAAAAACATTCACTCCGGATTACAGAGGTGGCGTTAGTGTGCGTCTCGTGGTCGTTTTTTAGGTTTTTAGTCTGGAGCGACGGTCAAGAAGTCACAAAATGTACAATAATTACATATAATGAGTAGAGTTTTCTAAGGAGATATGTTGCATTAAAAAATGTATCCATAACTTATAATAATAATAACTAGTTTAGTCTTAACCTATACGTCAAAAAGTACATGGTGAGTTAATCGAGAAGTAGTGCAATGGGAATAAAATATCAAACTTTTTTACGCATGAGCGACAATTACCAGCATGACTTTTGCAGACATTAGCACCCCACACGACGATCTAACGAATCGTGTACAGAAGACGGCGAAGCATATTAATACTATTAGATTGGCTAATTTATATAGCGCCTTTTTTATTAAATATAACTTCAAGGGCGCTTTCAAATACCCAAAACCCATGGCAAATTTACCATAAAACTATCTGAATACCTAAAGTTGTAGCAAAAATTATCTTATCGATATATACATATTAGTTATTTACATTTGACCATCTCCATTGTCGAGTGTCGAGATGCTCGACTACGAATCCAAAGGTCCAATAACTTTTATTTAATTAATATGTGTCATAACACATCTAATTCATATTAAGTTATGTTTGCGGCACGCTTCAGAATGGTATATACTCTAAGTATCGCCCTGGTGAAAGACCACCATTCAGAATCGAAATCTTGCTTGAAATGGCTTTAGCCGTGTTTGGCGACCAGAACTGAATAGCCAAGTATTTCTCAACCTTACTTTTCCCCATCTCCTTCCTTCCCACACTACTTTAAGCCTCACAAGTGGCTGTGAAAAGTTGTCGAAATTTTTGTTTAGCAATTGATTATTGAGGATCGAGGATCATTGCATGACAAGATATTATTATACTGGCGATCTTAGATTTTTTTTTCTTTTATAATAGTTACTTTGTACATTTAAGTATCTAATTATTTCATTTTCTTTTTGACTAATAATATTTTAACTTAAACACTTCTTATTATTTTGATTTACATGCATTTTAAATAATTTTTACAGGCTTTTTTAAATTTATTGATAGGCATAATTTTGGTGGTTTCCGGCAGCGCATTATATGATTTCATTCCTTTATATAGTAGACTGTTTTGGGTGTTGGCTTTATTCTTTTCTGGTAGTCTAATTTCTTTGCATGCCCTTGTATTATACTTGTGAATAATTTTGTCAGAAAAATACTCTAAATTTAAAAAAAAAAGATGCTACCGGGTCAGCCTAGCTGTGCAGAATAAGGGCAATTCTGTTATTTATGGAAATGATTTTATGAAAAGATGAATTTAACTTTGAACTCTGTCGAGTCTTTTATTATTCTCAGATCTTGTGGCAGTCTATTCCAGGTTTTAGGACCTGATTCTCCTGCAGCAAGCTCTCCGAACTTAGTGTCTGGTGTGCGTTTTGGTTCCTTCAACCTTCCGATCTATTTTTTTTATTATCTAATCTATACTGTCTTTTAATGGGTGTGTGACAATACGATGCTCGTTTGCCGGTTAATAGCTCAATTTTATACGATTACCTTTTCGCGTACTTCCGGCGCTCTGGCCACTCTACTTTTTCACCTTTCAACAAGGGTGAGACCCTGGTCTCACCTTTCAGGGGCTGAATTTTAAGTTAATCGTCTATTCTTGTGGAAAAGACAAGAAGGTTTTTTCACTAAATCGGCAACCTCAAATTATCATATGGTTTGGGCCTTGGAGTAAGAATATACTCGTATATGGAGAGAGAGCTAATTTTTTTTACCCAACCTATACAAATTTGCGATAAATCACTTTCTCCGGGTTTTTACGTCGTTTTCCATGAGCGAAAAAGATACAAGAAAAGTCTTCACATAATATTGCAGCACTTCTAACTATGTAAGAATGTTCTTTGTCCGAGCTTACTTCACATCATCGAGTCACATAACTTACGTCAACGGATTTTGAGGTTATCTCCTATATTTGTGATGATTAAAAAACTTGCAGTGGTTATACAAAGAAATCAAACATGATAGTGATATGTGATATGCGTGAATTTTTAAATAAGACCAAACAAAGATTATAAAACATCACCTTTCAAAGGTATTTAAACAGTTTTAAATTATTTTTGACTGAACTTTAGAATTTTCAAATATTTAATGATATAAAGACATAAAATCAACAACAAAAACTTCCATCATTTTTAAGGCAAACTTTCTGTTTTTAGTGCTTATGTCTATAAGTTTAGTGTTTATAAATAGTTTTAATGATGTATTGATGTTGTTTTGCTTAATGTGTTCAAATGTTTATTAAAAATGTCCGAATTCCATGTGGGCGGTAACTAATAGACTATCCAACATCCTTTAATATATCTTTGTCTCTTTCTATCGAGGCAGTATAAAGTCAACCGTCCCTTTTTTATATGAATCCGCACAAGAGTCCCAACTGCTCCCAACCGTCTAGAGTCCGTGAGACTATGGCATCCACGGGTTATGTTGTGAGGCTGAAGGTAGTAGGGAGGGGAAAGAGATGGAGAAGATTAAGGTTGGGAAGTACTTAGCTTTTCATATCTGGTCACCAAACACGGCTAAAACCATTTCAAGCAACGTTTCAATTCTGAATGGTGATCTTTCACCAGGGCGATATTTAGAATATCTACCACATTGGAACGTGCCGCAAACATACTTATATTATTTTATAATAATTAAATGTGTCATGACACATATTAATTGAACAAAAGTTATTGGCGCACGCCGGGTTTGAACCCGCGACCTTTGAATTCGTAAGCGAGCGTCTTACCACTCGACCATGGAGGCCGTCGTACGTACCGCGATGTATTGTATAGGATTTAATTCTAAATTTAGTTTAAAATAATAATTTTGTAGAGCAATATACAACTACGTGTCTCTAAGGAGTGGTAATTAGTCATATCTAAATCATAAGTAGATGGATATAGCCAAGAGTACCATCAATCGACCGGTTAGTAGTTGAGTGGACAACCGCGTTGGGCTCCCACCAGGGTGTCGTGGATTCAATTCGTCTGCTAGAAAAGTCCTTCATCATTGCACAATCAAAATCTTCCACTTATTATGATGGTAGTAGGAGTTTTTCAAATGTTGTCAGGTCACCTTTGAGATCTAAGCAAGATCGTATGGAGTCCAAATAATCGAATTTGACGCGAATACTCTTAAAAATAGCGTACAATTAATTACAAAACAAAAAAGCTTGAATGCTCTGCTGACGTCATTAACGTGTAGATGAAAAGTTATATTGGAAAAAATCCAAACAAAGCTAGCTTATTTAGCTATCTTTATAATATATACATTGTTAAACAAATACGATAATATTTGTGAAAGTTCATATTAATAAAATTAAAAAAATACTTCACACTGTTCACAATGTTTTTATTTTTATTTTTTTTATTTAATTAAAAAATACCAACTCGTTTCATCACTAGTATGACATCTTCAAGGCATTTAAAATCAAGATTCTAACCTCTCACATCAAAGCATAAATAATTTCCACTGTGAACATGTATGACCTTTTCTATGAGTGTGAACTTTTCAAATTTGGAACTGATGTTAGATAAAATTATCAAATTTAAAAAATCATCTTTTCAAATCAATACCTACCTTCGTATATTATTCTGTATTTGAAATGGGTGGGTTAAATCAACTGTTTATTTTTTTGGCAAGTCAAATTACACTCCGTTATTTTTCACGGGTAAAAACTAGTAAGATAATAAAATTGAAAACAAATTCAGTTTTGTCAAAATATTTTTATTTTATAATCTGCAATGGTTTAAAAGTCGTTTTAAATGCTCAATTTCAATTCACTAAAGTTCCCTAAAGATGTCATAATAGTAATGAGACTGGTAAGATATATTTTTTAAATCACTTTAGTTCCACACAGGAGACCCTGAGGAAAATTATTATAGAGCCTATGTCGTTTTTGGGGATGCTGTGAGGCGGATCTTTTTGGGAAAAGAAAGGAGTGAACCTGGGTCTTGAAGAGGCCCATGTTGCAATAGGAAGGAAACACAGAGGTCGGCAAATCACTTCATTGTCAAGCTGTTGAACACAAGAACGAGTTGTAAAGGCGGCCCGTTCTCTTGACATGTGTTGAACGTCAACCGTGTACAAATGTTGGGCGCGCGTTTGGCGAGTTTCCCGACTATGCACCGGTGCCGAGGGGATCAATGACGCAAGTTCCTCGGAGCATATTCTATTGAAATACCGGTAGAACAAGGACGTCTGTGCTCTAAAGATTGCAATCCGTATTTTAAGATAGAAGAATCTATCAAACTGACCGCCCGTTTCAGCACAATTACAACCCAAACTGAAAACTTACCTTTTCAGACTTTCATAACCTTAAATTCTTTAGAAGAATCTCAACATAATCTTTTTATAGTTTTTGTGTTCAATTTATAGAACTCCATTTTAATTTTTATATAATTTAATTGAATTAAATTTAATATTTGTGTCGGACGTACATGGTCCTCGATAATGTGTAGTCGATAAACTGACTAAAGATTGTTTATATTATTGTTCATAGGGAAATATTATGTAGGCAAATTCCACCCGCGACTCGTTACGTCGCAATGACGCAAAGAGATAGCCCTTCGGGCTGGGACACCCCCGACTAGGGAGAATTCCAACGCGATGACGGGACTGAGCGCGGACCGACGCCGACCGCGCCCGGCAAGGCGAGAGCCGATCCACGCGGGTGGAATTGACCTGTCTGGCTTTATCGCGAGAGTCGGGTCAATCACACGGCCAAATAAATTATACCATCGTGATGACTCGACTCTCGGCTACATACTCATTATAGAATTAAGTATGTAAATGTTAGGATAAGTTAGTTATTTAGAGTTTAGCCCCAAAAAACCGGGCATTATTTGTAAACTGTATTTTTGATATGTATTTGTGAACTTAATAAAAATGATAGAGGGGCGAAATAAAGTTGAGGTGAAAGCTGGTGGAAAGAAAAAGGGGATAAGTTGCTAAAATTTATCCCGCAAAATTGCCAGCTGGCCGGGGAGAGAGAGAAAGAGGATGCTAAATCCTCTCATACAATGCTCTTCCGCCCCGGCTGTGCGCTCTCAAGGCAATGAAATATTGCGCGAAAATGGGAGAAAAGGCAGATCACCAGCATTCTCCGCCAGTTCCACACACCTTGACTTCTCTTCGCCCTGACATCGCCTTCAACTTGACTCCTGACTTTTCTTTGACCATCGCCTGCCCCCCTGGACCGCCTGACTACATCTCTCTCTGGACCAGACCCGCAGCATCTTCACTTGAAAGCCGAGGCCCTACAAGTTGACCCCGTCGTCTCCCTTACAACGAGACCGACCGCTTGGAGCACTTCATAGATTGGGACCGCCACCCTATACAGTTTATTTGTGTGCCTGATTACGTCGGGTACTATATTATTATTATTGAGTTCTGCTATTTTCAGTTTATTTTTAGTGACAGCTGTTTCGGCGTTTAAGGCAGTTTGACAATGGCCTTAAACGCCGAAACAGCTGTCACTAAAAATAAAAAACTGAAAATAGCAGAACTCAATAATGATAATATTAAATTTAATTCAATTAAATTATATAAAAATCAACATAATCTGTTTCTCGACGAATCACCTTAAGATGTACAAATCTTAACCGAATCCTGTATTTTACGACAAATTCAGTAAGTCCATTTTTAAATTTGCTCTCATGCCCTAAAGACGAAAAAAAAATAATAATAATAAAAATAAAAACAAATTTAAAAAAATCATAATTATAATTATTATTATGATTTTAAGTTCATAAGTTTGTCTATCTGATGGGACCTGCCAGGTAAGTATATTCCTGTATATTTTTTCTTTAAAGTAGGAATTAATATCAACTAGAAAATAAAATCTGTACAGCGCCCTTGAGGTGATTTTTCACAAAAACGGTGCTATACAAATCATCCAAATATTATTATTATTAAAGTGATTAATTCGGGATGTATATACCTAGGACTAAGAAATTGTTTTTGCACGAAAAGAGCTGGTGAATGATCAATACGACATATTCTATAACTCGTTATAAAATAACATCTAAATTAGACAAGTACCTAATAAATAATAAACCCTTATCAGAGAGTTGCTCAATTACTCCGGATGGTCGAAAAATCATGCCTAACATATTTTTAAACATATTTCCTGAATCGATACTCACGCATTAAATACAAAGCGCAATACGCAAAACAACACATGTGCGCACTGCGCGTACTGCTGTTTCCACTAACTGCGTCATGCGTATATCGACGCCGGAAAGACAAAAAAGCTGAAGCGCCAATTCGGGAAGTTTACACCAGCAAGAAAAGTTTTTTTTAAATTTTACTAAAAAATTCATAAGTCTTCAGTACCTGGTCGGATTTAGAAACAAAGGTAACTCAATTATCAATGTGATCATTGAGTTACCTGAAGCGACAAAATGCTAAAAAAAAATCCAAAATTGTTTCGCGTGAGTCAAGCCTTCTCCCAAATGGTACATACATTTTGTGTTGCTGAAGCGCCACAAAGGTCTTTAGAATCAAACGAGAGTCAGAGCATTCGAAGCAGAAAAAAACTGATCAAAACTGCATATTTATCTACTTTTTTACTAGTGTCGCTTAAGTCATTTTGCCTTTCCAGCGACGATATTTAGATGGCGGTGACTCGGTTGTGATGAATTTACCAAGAAAGGCCACCAAATGAGACAACAAAAAGCTCTGCCATGAGAAATTAAAAGTCTTCTTCAAATTTTTTACACTTTATTTTTATTTAATTTTATAGTGAATACCGCACAAGAGTCTCAATTGCTTACAACCGCCTGGAGCCGTTGTGAGGCTTAATGTAGTGGAGATGGGAAAGAGGAAGTTTGGGAAGTATCTGACTATTCAGATCTGGTTAAACCCATTTCAAGCAACGTTTTGATTCGGGATGGTGGTCTTTCACCAGGGCGATACTATGAGTATCTGTCACTCCGAAACGTGCCTCAAAAAATATGCTATTTATTATTTTACATGAAGTAAATGTGAAATAACGCATATTAATTAAATATAATTAAATTCCGCATGCCGGCCTTGAACCCGCGAGCTTTGGATTCGTAGTCGAGCATCTTAACTCGACCACGGAGGCCGTCTGTCACAAATTATGAAATGGGTTTTTTATAGAGATTTGAGTCAGAATCATTTGCGATCTTTCCTGACATTCTGAAAGGCCCCTCAGAAATGCATCGATAAAATATGTTATTACTATCCCTATTAGGTTTGCTCTAAAATGGGAATGACGGCGTATTCAGTTGATCGTCAGTAACGTTGCGGTCAATCCGCCATGTTGCCGATTAGTAATACGGCATTACAAGCGTCACCGGATGCCCTTGCACGGAAATCCAAATCACACAGTTCCACCAAAATACCATCGCGAGCTACTGGCTACTGCGTAGGCACTGGCCGCCAGCCGCTCTCCTCTGACCACTAACCGCAAGGCTTTTCAGGCCACTCTTATATCAGCCGCATGACAACTGGGCCCGAGCACCGAGAGCCTCTATTGTTCCCTCGCGTTACGTCGCCGGTCGACACAAAGCATTCCGGAGCGCAGCCAATCCGACACAAAGATCGCACATCCTACCTGGCTACGGTGGCCACAATAACCGGCTGCCCCTACCCCTCTGACACCGTTCGCACCGAGCCGAGCGACGCCAGATATCGCCCGGCGCATTGTTTTAGGGCGTGAAATCAATCAGGAAGATGCTCGCGAGGACCGTCGTTCTGTCGGTGATGATGGTTTTGCTGGTGGCGGATCTGCAAGTCGAGGGAACGCCGCTAGTCTTCCCGCCGTGGAGGCCGCTCAAGGCGCTCAACAGCCTGCCGCAGGCGGGCAAGTGCTCCAAGGGGTGGCGCCTCACCACCACCGGGAAGTGCAGGAAAATTTGGCGCAACCCCACGCGCAGGATCGTCTTAGATCAGCAATGATCATTTCAGGTATGCTACCGGCTTTTCTTCTTCGTGTAGCGGAGGACAGTTGGGGGTCTTTGTCACTTGATTCAGTTCAGAGTTGCCAACAAATCACTGGTGAAGGGGACAGTATTTTTATTCTACGAAATGTTCTATAATTTGAATTTGTTTTTTTTTCCATCAGCTTTAAATTCGAACAGACCATCTTCGTAAAGAAACGCACGACCACCTACCAAAGTATCAACACCACTTGAACATTGTGACCGGTCGGTAGCTGAGTGGACAAACACGTCGGATTTTCATTCGGGCGTCGTGGGTTTAATTCCTCTGATGGCTAAGTCCTCCATCATTGCACAAGCAATATTTTCCGCTAATTATGATGTTAGTAGGAGTTTTTCAAATATCGTCAGGTTATTCGTAATCAGGGAATGTTTGTCTTTCTTTTAAAAAGTAAAAATAATATAAATTTGACAGTTTCGTGAACTATTGTCAAATATGAATAATGATGACTAATATTATTAACATCACTTAAATCGATTGAATTGATGATTGAGACCGTGTTAAATATTCATATACCGCTACTTTTATACATATTTAACAATCTAAGCGAGTCATTACTTATGTCCTTTTTACCTTTAATTGAAAAATGACAGTGAGTTTATATGTTGATTTTATTTGACAGCTCTTTCGCTGAACAGGGGTTCGATGTCAAAAAGACGTAGTAAATATAATGATAACTGACATTTTAACGAAACTAAATTTAATGAAACTCATTAGCATGACTGAGCCTGTTACATTACTGTAGTAGACGAGAACCTTTGAAAGCACTATTAGCCTAATATAAATTTCAAATTAGAACTTCATGGTAAAAATCAATTGAATTGATATATCTGAGTCATCTAAGATATTATTAAGTTTTAAATGTTGGTTCAATACAAATAATAACACAATTTTTTTTCAGATTTTCGGGAAAACAAAAACCGACGTATGGAGATGAAATAGGTGCCCACATCCAACAAACGACAACAACACGTGTTTTTAAGGATTATTTCCCTTAACAGCGCGTCCTTCCTGGAAGTGCGGCCATGTGAGGATGTGAAGATAATTTTCAACAAACTATCTCCTTTCATGTTTAAAAAACATTATATTTTACAATAACACCCCGCTTTACGAAACCTGCCACGTTGATTCGCAGATACGTGAATATGTTTAATCCGGAATAGTACGTATTAAGGATACATTTTCTGATTTGAGGTGTGCTGACACCTTTCTTCAAAATAATTTATTTATTATTATTGTTATTTTTTATTTATTTTCCTCATAAAATTTCTCAATACCTTCTCTGTTGACATTTTGTCTCTTTCATTTGATTTTATCTGTCTATTTCCCTTTGTTACTTAATATAATTTATATAATTTAAACATATGTTCTAATGTTTTCTCACTGTTCTCTTATTTATTTATTTTTATTTAGAAAACAAACAGTCATACATTGAATTATAAATAAAGTAACAAATAACATATTTTAGACCAATTCAGTTCCATTAAAGAATAAAAGTAGATACCTATATAATAATTAGGGATTATAAAGAATAAAATAAAATAAACATTAGATATTTTTTATTATTATATAAGGGGCTTAGAAGCAAAGGTAGCAATCTCCAAAAACGGTTCTGTAGCATTGTCAACTTTTGAATGATTATTATAAAGAAATGGAGAATGAAGTGTATAAAAATGTTAGTGCACATTAAACTAGAAACAATTTGAAACAATTATCTTTAAATTTATCAACATATTCACAAAAGAAAAGTGCATTAAACGTTAAATCAACTTTCTAAGAAATAATTTAAAATGAAGGAGATTGCTGCCTTTGCTTCTAAGCCCCTCATATTGTGTTCTCTTTTTGTATGTATATATAACCGCACACTTTGTATTTTTGTTTAGTTTAATTTTGTACCCTGATGATGCTTAGGCTAAGCGAAACTGGTCGGTCATGGAAATTAAAATAAAATCTATGGTTTATACAAAGTTTTTATTTCATTTTCATTGATGTATGCATTGTGTACGTACTAGAAAAAATGTTAACTTAAGTTATTTTTAGTTTGTAAACATGTGTCATTAAATATTGCGATTTCCTATTTTTTCTTATACACTTGATCAACATGGAAATTCGACATGGAAAATGCAAAAGTAGGGTTACAAATACGCAACACTTACGTAAGTGGTGGTTTCCGTTTTAAAAGTATACACTATAAGCATTTCCCCATGTTTTGATCGCCCGTTCTCGTATATAACGGGATTGTCTTTGTTTGGATTGTTACTATCGTTGTGGAAATTAAAGATACCTAACCTAACCTTACTGAACCTAATAAACAATCTCGCATTTTTTTTTGGTTAAGTGTTCAAAGAAAGTTGCCCAAATCCATTTATGAATTTTCGTGAAAGTAAAATGTTTTTTTAGGCATGAAAATCCATGTTTTATTAATTTATTGTAACAATAAATATGTTTGAAATTAGCTTTGTTAATAATAAATAAATTATTATAACTAATATGCATGCAATAATTTAAGCTTCCTCTATGTTTTGTTCCGAGTAACACACTTCATCTCGTCGTCCCCGGAAAGCCAAAGGGCTGAAGTGCCATTTTGAAAAGTTTACACCGGAGCACTTTAAAGTTTTTTTTTATTAATAAGTCTTCAGTACTTGGTTGGATTTTAAGTCAAGTAATTCAATGCTCTCACTGACTTACCTGAAGCGACAAAAAAGCAAAAAAAGTCCCAAACTTGTGTCGCTTGAGTCAAGCCTTCTCCCAAATGGTAAATATATTTTAGAAAACTGAAGGGTCACACAAGTCACAAAATCAAACGAGTCAGAGCATTCGATGCAGAAAAAAAACTGATCAAAACGGCATATTTAACTCATTTTTGATCAAAGTGTCGCTTAAGCCCTTTTGCCTTTGCACCGACGATATAATTATTTAACGCTTGAGCATAATGTAAAATTATTTTCGCCTGTCAGTATCTGTATAAGCGAATTGGCTAATTCACTATCAACGTTACGACATAAACTGACTATTAGAGCAATTATTTTACATGTTACTTGGTCATTATTTTTGTATTTCCACTCCAGTGACCTTACTTGAACGACTGTCGGAAATTTTTTTAACGACCAGCTTTTAAAATAATTTCAGTTTTGTATTCACAGTAGGAAAAGCTTTTTAATAAATAAAAAATACTTTTTTCTACATTTTCCAAAACAAAAATCTTTTCCATTTATTTCATCCTTTAAAATGACGCAATATTTGCTGGTGAAGGTGCTCTTTCCTTCTGTAAAAACCTTTTTATAAATTAGTAAGTAACTAATGCTTTAAAATAAACCAAGTATATTTAAACTGAGGACTGAACGCTGTTGGCACAAATAAAAAAATGTCTAAAGAAGTGAAGCTAGCAGTCCACAATGGAGTGCTTTTACCAACCCTGATATAATACAGCGAGGCATAGAACTATCAAAAGAAGGGTTAAAGTAGACCTAATGCTGTAGAAATGATATCCCTGAGGCGTTTGTGCGGTAAAACCATCTATAAAATCTACTTTTAAATTAGTAAATACCTAATAGTTTGAAATAAACCGTGTATTGTACGACTGAACGCTGTTGGAACAAATGTTCGAAGAAGCGAAGCTAGCAGTTTACAATAGAATGCTTATACCAACCCTGATGCATGGCAGTGAGGCATGGAACTGGTAAAGGATGGGTGAAAGAAGACTGAATGCTGTAGAAATGAGACCCCTGAGGCGTATGTGCGTAAAACCATGTATAAAACCGTGTTATAAATGTGAATATCCGTAAAGAATGGAAGGCTTATGTAAGCATAGTGAATAAGATTAAGAAAAGAGCGCTTAGATGGTTTGGGCATGTAAATTAATTTAATATTATCTCTAATTTTGAAACTGTTCATTTGTGGTGGTACTCCATTTTAATGATTTTAATAATATCATTTTTTAAACTATATTCCATTTTTTATTTAAAGCCTGACCGGTTTCACTTTATGACGGCTATTATTAAAATCATTTAAGTTAATAGTAGAATAGATCGGAGAAGCCCGAGGAATACATGCCACGATCAAGTGAATCAATTACTTGAGTAGAGTTATGTCAAGAGTCAGAATAACAGAAGAGTGTGTATAAATGTGAATGAAGCTAGGAGTGCAGGCCAAGATTTCAAGCGTCTTATCCACTCGACCACGGAGACCATCTTTTTTAATTAATGCGGTTACTAGTTTCAGCGCAACCGTATCTTTATCGGGAAAACATTTTATTTATTTTAAATATTCAACCATCTTTTGACAAACCATAAAAGGTAAAATAGGTACCTACACAAGTTGATTACAAAGTAACTCATCACCATCATTAACAATTGAATATAATTACTGTAATAATAATAATTGGATAATTTATATTGCGCATTTTTTTTTTATATGTAACTTATTTCCAAAATTAGATTTCTCTTCATTGTAAATAATTTCTTTAAATTCTTAAAAATTCATCAAAACCTTGAATTATTATTTACAGCAATGCAAACTGATTTCGAGATAATATCGACTGTGTTTAGGTTAACGGTGTTATTTTACAGTTTTCTGGAAGAAAACTTAGGTCTAGTGGTTTGAACCACTGTCGCAAATCGATGATTAGCGCCATTATGAATTTTTAACCGTTACCAATTCAAATGATCGCCCCCGTTCACCACTGATTGTCGGCCCGTTTCAGCATTTGGTCAAATTATGATCAGGTGTGAAGCGTAACAGCATGATGAGTCGTGCTATCACTAAGACCTAAATTTCCTTTAAAACATGCGGAATAACGCCTTCGATATACACACGTAAAATAAAACTGTGAGTATTTCGCTGTTGGGGTGATATTAAGGAACAGATTTTCCAAACATTATTTTTTTGTAAAAAAACTGTTTATTTAACAAACGACATTATTTAAAAAGAAAACATGAGTATTCTGATAATATTATGAAAGTAAAATTAAATAATAATATTGTGAAACCTTAGAGACTAGTAAGTAAGAAAATGTAAAAATACAATCTATCCCGAAATGTATTCATATGAACACTACTATCCTAGGGTGAAGTAATGCAGCTGGACTAATCCTGCCGCCACAGGGATTGTCGCTCTCTCCACTCCAAGGGCAGGCAGATAGCACCAGCTCCTGAAAATTAATATCTTTTCTTTATTAACTTGCAAATTACACACTGAGATGGGCGCAACGTATTTAATCGTTGAGATTGTAAGTACAAGAAGGCCTAATAAAATATCTTTGGAAATTATTGAAGCTTCATCTTTTCTCATTTGTTTGCACATGATTTTTAATATCAACTACATCTTTTTTTAATTTTTTATCAAAATGAATTTTGTTTCTAGACATCATGAATTGACTCCATTGTTCATTAACAGAACCCTGCGAGAAGTCCTTACTGTCTGTTGTCTGAATATGAAAACTTATCTACTAACGTTAAATGCATGACAAAGATAAGAGAACAAGCACCGACGCTTTATTTTTTTATTTTATTTTTATTTTATTTAATACTTAATAAACAATAATCCTATTTTTAAATGACCCAAATCTAAACAAGGTATATACACAAGGGTGATGAAAAGGGGCAACATAAGTGTGAATTCACTATGGCAATCAACATTAGTTTCTAACTAGGCAGATGGCTGTTTTAAGAAACTCATCATCCCGTGACAAGTTGTGCAAAAATTTAGTTGACTATCGGAATATAACAGTTAACACACTTAAATACAAATTATTATATATATATTTCTTCGAAAAGAGAAAGAAAATTTAATTAAAGTAAAAGAACAGTATATAAGGGAAGTTAGTTCAAATGTAAAGATATTTTAAAACATTATATCAATAGAGATGTAAAAGTTAGCCAGTTGGTAGGTAACGGTGTGCATTGTACTCCTGATAATTTATTGGATACATTTTTTAACGATTTTCAAAGCTGTATTTATTATTTAATCACAAAATGACATATTCAGTTACAATTCTTAAAATTTATCAATTCAATCGATTCTTAAATTAAATATGATATAAATAGTCCGTCTGCATGTGGCTTCTCCACAGTTTGATAATGCCCTCAGAAGGCGAAACAGCGGTCAAGCGTAAAAATAATTACCTAGCAGAACCTTTGACTAAAAATGTCTTTTTAAATTTGGAACAATAATAATTATTGTTTTGATAAAATTAAAAAAACCTAAAACATTAAAATGGAGTTCTACAAAATAAACTTTAAAGCGATAAATAATTACATTTCTTTTCAATGACATTTGTTAATATTAAACAATCGAGTGTGAGCAATGCAACTAGGTTATTTCACAATTTTCTTTCTCTTTTACAATGTTTACGACATCCGACCTTTGAGTTGTGGGGCATATTTATCAAGCCCGAATTTTTTTTTGTTTAAATGGCTCAGAGCACATGCCTTGCATCATGGTATTTAATGTTTTATCATGGTCCAAACTTGTCTACAATATCCACCTTATCTATTGACTAAACAGTCCTCTAAACAAACACAGTGACGAGCTTTGGTAAGTAATGGGAATATAATAAAAATACAAACATATTTTCAACCATTTTTTTATGAAATCTAAAACTACACAATTTTTCAATCTGAATGCATATCAATGAATTATGTTTATTTATTATAAAGAAATGAAAAAATAACTTTGTATAAGACCAAGAATATTTTTTAAATTTTTATGACCGACCGGTTTTGCTTAGCCTAAGCATCATAATGGTATAAAATAAACTTAACAAAAAATACAAACTGTGCAGTTTTACATACATACAGAGGGAGAACACATCATAAAATAAAATAACAAAACAATAAGAATACAATAGAATTACATTTAAATTATAACAAAGGAACAGAGAGAAAGAGACAAAGATTAGGCTAAACGAAACCGGTCGGTCGTAAAAATTAAAATAATATTAGTGGTCTTGTTCAAAGTTATTTTTTCATTTCTTTGAATATGTCAAACCACAAAGTAATTGCTTGCTATGAAAATATTTTTTATTATATTTCAAATAATATGAACTCAGCTATATGGTAATTAGCAATGAATGCTACTACTTATTATAAAATGTGAAGTTATCATTTGTCTTATGCGTACTTATATATATATATTACGTTCGTCGGTAAACTGATTAGGAAATTCAGTGTGTTCTGGAAACGGGCGCTATGTCTTTGTACTTTTCTGCAAGCAAATTATCGTCAGTATGTATATCAATTCATCACAACTGTCATACATTCACTCTGTTAATGATGTTTTTTTTGCATAATTTAACATTCAGACATTCCAATTGTTGTTCAATGAATCACAGTATTGCTAACAAACACCACCAATGATGTTAAGCGTAGAAATTCGTTATAGTAATAATTGAATGATCACATCAATCACAAACAGACAAAGAGTTGTAGGTAATGCAAAATTGTTAGTGATTTTGGTCTAAAATAAATAGTTTTGCATAGATTCACTCGGTGCCTTTTCACACTTAGCGAGCTAAATATGTTTCCTAACATATGCATTCTAAATAATAATAATATTAGACTTTTCCCGTAATGTGATAACGGCTAGTGCGGTAGTGGGGTCAGAATGTGCGTCGCAAGAGTAGCGCCATACAACCTTAGTACATGGAGCGACACCTGCCCAAGCGGTCTTTGCGCCAGCCCGGCCGACAGCCCTTGAGCGGCACCACGATGATGCTGGCCTCGTGCATCTTGCTCTGGTCGTGCGGCCCGGCGGTGGGCGCCGCCCGAGCCAGCAAGTCCTGGAAGCTGTGGAACTCGCCCTCGACCTGCGCCCCCGCGGCGCCCCACGCCACGAGCCACACGCAAGCCAGCCACAACACTTGTCGGCGCATCTCCACTGCTCTCGTTAGTACTTCGGTAGTTCTGTCGCGTCGGGTAACCTCACTAGCGCGATGCGCGCGCTGACTTGGCGAGCTTCATCCGCCAGTGTCCGCGCGGGTGTCAATTAGCGCGATAAGAATTAACGCGGGGCCCCTCTGCTATCGCGCGAATCGCAAACCGCCGGCTGGCGGAAGTCGCTCGTCGTTTAGAAGCGGCCGGTGAATATTTGCGCACCAACTTATGAAACCGACAATGTCCGGATTGTAAAAACAATGTGGATATTTCACCAGATTCGGCGACAAAGGCCGCTGCCGTCCTTCTGCAGGCCTTGCCCGCAGTGGGATATCATATTTATAGGCGCGTCGATCATCTTCTGAAGAGTGACTGGCAGGACAAAGTTGTCTCCAGATAGAACCTCGGTGCTCGGCCTCGGATCGGAGAGCAGCTCGGCGCTGGCAGAACCTCTTATCGCCTGGCTGTCAGGGGGTGTCGGTCTCGGGGGCGGCTGGGCGCTGGTAGGGCTCGCTGGCGCCTGGCTGTCGCCGGGGGTCGGTCTCGGGGGCGGCTCGGCGCTGCTATTGCAGGGGTGGCCGTCACTGATGTCGTCGGGGTAGACGTCGCTCGGCGGCGGGCTGGTGGACGGCTCGGCAATCGAATTCGAGGTGTTCGGAGGGTAATGGCTGGGGCCTTTGTACAGCTTTGATTCCAGTAATTTGTAAAAACCCAAAAATTTTGTGACAACTCCCAGTACCCGTGTTGTATTTTGATTTTTGGAAAGGTTTTCCGAATGAATTGGAATCAGATGTACCGGAGAAAAAACGGTAAATGAAAGCGCCACTAAAATCCACACGCTGTACCCGCGCGACATATTCGTTAATAATTTATTAAAACACCGCAGATGCTTTATAAATCAACATTTGTTTGACCTAACAGTTGATAACCTTTGCCACTTTACATGCGAAAATAAATCGAAACATCTCAATACCAACTTAAAATACAAATAAGCAGTTAACGAAATATTATTAAAATAAGAATGTAGAAGCAAGCGTCAACTGGATGAACGTAAAACATGATTGAAGGCTTTACCTGTCCCAAGGGTGCGATCATATCACAGTTCGGCTAACAGGGTCTGCAGATTACATTTGGGGTGAAGACGGCAGTAGTGGACGAGCCAGATGCGGATGGTGGCGTCCGCGTCACTCCCCTTCTGATGCTGCCCCGGGGGCCTGCCGAGGTGCGCCGCCTTGCCATTCACCATCACCCTGGAGTTCCAGCCATCCGCCTCCATATCTTCCTCCTCTCGAATTTCTTTCAGCAGAGCTTTACCAATTGTTTCGATGCGGTTTGATTCACCGTCGTAGTTCTTGCGGTTCTGATAAGTGTCTTCTTTTATCCGATAAGCGGATTTCCCACGAATGCTTTCGGGATTTATCGATGGTTCGAAGATGACGTTTTCATCTGCCAAACTGTTTCGGCCGATAAACTCAATTTGTTCCAGGCCGCGGCTCGTATCGGCGCCTTCTGGCGGAAAAAGCAGCACGTAGCACGTACCCTGGGACAAGATGGACAGGACGCACACGCACACGCACAAGGCGCATTGGAAAGTCATCGAACTAAGCATTTTGCCTAAGGGTTTGGTTGGTCGTTCCCTGTTGAAAGCGATCACCCAACTGCGTCAACTAGTGACGTTCGCCGGGAGTACTTGATCACTGCGCGAGAGTTGTATCATTAAAGATATCATCAATCAAGCACGTCGTGAATGCGTCAATTGAATCAATTAAGTCTAACGCCCGGCCTGTTCAATTTATCACACCAAACGAAATGTATGTCCACACTAATATTCATCTAAATGCCTATTTAGTAATATTTTTAACAAAGTACCTACATGTATTTAAAACTAAATGTTACTATTAATGTTGTACCTGTGAGCATTATGTATGCATTAAGTTGCATGGTAGTAGTTCAGAATCGTGTATTGTTTTGTAGCTTAAATATTTATGTTATACTAATGCATTTAACCTATCCATGCATTGTGAACTGAATGTTCATTGAACGAAAGTAAAAAATAGATTCTTTTTCTATTGGATTCATAATGGCCAACTTGTACAAAGACAGTGTTAAGGACAATGGTGAGTGGTAACTAAACTGTTAGGTAATTTGCAGCGTCTGAACTATGGGTTTAGTGCTTTTCTTATGACAGTCATTTAGTACCACTTACCACTGTCTTAAACACTTCCCTCGTTTAAACTGACTATGAGTATTGCTATAGAAGAAAAGGTTACCAAAATGTGAGATCTTGAAAATTAATTGTCCAGGGATATAATAAGTGAAAAAAGTTTTATTTTAAATAAAGCAATAAAACTAGATATCAATCACTCATTAGACAAATAATTCAATATAAAATTGATTGAAGAGTTTAAGTGTTCATTAAATTATATTATGTTTGTTGTGTTGAATGTACTTCAAAAGTTTTTAAACAAAGCGTTTTTACAAAATCTACGTTTAACTCCAAGAAGCCGAACAACATATTTGTTTTAAATCATTGGATGGTTTTTTGTAAATTGTAATGGAAATTTATTTCAAGGGTTTGATGGCTTCATTTTTATAAATGCCAGCCTAATATCCTTCAGGAAAATGTTAGTAATTTAAAAAATAATTTTGCAGGTGGTTGTCACAATTGTTTATAAATAGTGACTTACAGACCCGTAAAGATGTCTGTATTATTATCATGGTTGGTACAGCCCTTCCATAAACATATGCGTTCAATTTTTAATTCACAGTTGGTACCGACATTTAAAAAATATTAATATTAATATTTGAAAATATTATATAAGTTCAGAGCTGTTATTTGTGTGGATATGATAATTATTTCATACCATGCAGAGTTGCCAGAAAATTGCACATTTTCATATCATACAAT
The DNA here is from genome assembly GCA_022651775.1 of Drusus annulatus. Classification (NCBI taxonomy): domain Eukaryota; kingdom Metazoa; phylum Arthropoda; class Insecta; order Trichoptera; family Limnephilidae; genus Drusus; species Drusus annulatus. The sequence goes on from JAGWCC010000574.1 coordinate 87,946, forward strand.
ATCTAAATATTAATCCCATTCCCGAACGCTATGAAACATTGTACAAAATCTTGATAATTAATAAATTCAGCAATAGCACAGAATGAAAGGTGAGTACCTGATCAACTATGGGGGAAGGTTTGTTTCCACCTTTAATAGTCGGTAGCATCTGGGTAGGTTTCATAATCTTCTGTCGTAGAATCTTCCGAAAACGCGTCTGTGGTGACATCGTCCGTGAAGTTGTAATCCGTGTTCTCTACCGTAGCTTCTTCAGTGTTGACTTCCGTGAGGTCTTCTGTGATTTCCTCTGTCGTCGCTTCTGTGATTTCCTCTGTCATCGTTTCTGTGATTTCCTCTGTCATCGCTTCTGTGATTTTCTCTGTCGTCGCTTCTGTGATTTCCTCTGTCATCGTTTCTGTGATTTCCTCTGTCATCGCTTCTGTGATTTCCTCTGTCGTCGCTTCTGTGATTTCCTCTGTCATCGTTTCTGTGATTTCCTCTGTCATCGCTTCTGTGATTTCCTCTGTCGTCGCTTCTGTGATTTCCTCCGTCATCGCTTCCGTAATTTCCTCCGTTGTCTCTGTCGGAATCCATTCGGCATCTGTTATCCCCTCAACTGCCTCCCGAGAGTCCTCCGTAGTGGCATCGAACCATGGCAGCTCAGATGACGTAGGCAGGATTGCCGGGGGATTTGATTTCGGAGGATTGGATGCGAGGGGTTTGGGCTTTATCTTCTGAATAACAATAGGAGGAGCCAAAGGCGCATTGGCCCAAACGTCAACAGTTCCAGACTTCGGTGGCAGCTTAGTCTTGTCGACCGTGACACTTATGACAACTCGGCCCGTCTTCAAATCTTCGGGGAAAGAGTCATAGAAATACTCGTAATCTACGATGTCTCCCTCGTGGAAGTGGATGATCGGCCGGCTGGCGACCGGCGGGAGGGTCCCCGAGCGGGCTGCGGGGACCCCCGGAGACCTGAGAGGCACGACCTTCCCGGCTGCCGCGTAGGGGGGCCAGTGGGCTGGCGGTCCATACGGGGCGGGGTGGTAGGGCGGATATGCAGTGTGGGCAGCAGGGGCGATAAAGGCAACAGGGGCGGCTGGGGCGTAGGGCCCCGCCGAAGGAGGGGGCGCGTAGGGCGGGTAGGGGGGAGTCCACGGGTAAGAACACTGCGCCCTGTCGAGGCTCACTAAAAACACCACCACTACCCAAAACCCGAATCTGTTAGCGTCTAACATCGTTGTGGTGTATTGTGCAACGCGAATGTTGTAGTAATTTTAAATATAGATAGCCTTACTGACAAAATTTAATTTTATCGCGCGACTCTTTGACCCGGTGACATTTGACCATAATTATCCCAATTTTAAATTTTAAAATATCGCCAAAAATAAATCTATTTAGATTGCAGATATATTTTTTAATCTAATTAACCGTACGACCATTAAATATCAACTTCAAACAGCTTCTCAGAATATTTAATTTAGTATTAAATAGTATCAGTACCTACCTCCATACTTGTTATGTAATTATATGTGAGTAAAGATATGTTTTTCCGCGTATCGACTATGCCATAACATAATTAGATAAAATCATTGGAGCTTAAAAACTGTTCAACGTGAATTGTTCCAAAATAAGCTATTTTTTTAGATTTCCGTAGAAAGCAATCACTTGGTGGTTTGACATATTTAATACAAATAAAACGATAACGGTGTAAAAGACCATAGATTTTATTTTTATTTTTATGACCGACCGGTTTCGCTTAGCGCATGATCAGGGTAAGAAATTAAACTAAACAACAAAATACATAGTGTGTGGTTATATGTTCCAGTACATACAGAGGGAGAACACAATTTAAAATAAAATAAGAGAACAGTAAGAAAATAAAACAATAACATTTAAATTATAACAAAGGAACAGAGAGAAAAAGACAGATAATATGAAATGAAAGAGGCAAAACGTCATAAAAGAATAATGAACAATTTTGTGTGTAGCATGACCACACAATATGTATTTTTTGTTTTGTTTAATTTTGTACCCTGATGATGCTGAGGCTAAGCGAAACCGGTCGGTCATAATAAATAAAATAAAATCTGTGGTCTTTTACAAAGTTGTTGTTTCATTTTCATTATTTTTTTAGACATCGTGGACACTTTATCCCCTACACATTTATTTCAGCCTCACAACATACTTCCAATTGGGGATATATCATCTAATATTAAAAAAATACGTCATTTTTAGTGTTGTTTTAGCTGAAAATGTTTTTTTTTTCAAGATTTTTTTTGTATGAAGATTTTTAGGATTTTTCAGTTTTGGTGGTGCGCTGCACAGATTTCTGAAAATCTTTGCCCAAAAAAAATTTTAATTTTGAAAAAAAAAATATTTTGGTTTTCGGCTACAACAACATCAATAGTGACGTTTTTTTTTTAAATCTTACCACTCTAGCACACTAAAAAGTTACGAGCCGCCACTGCATGCCATAATCTTACTGGCTTCGAACCTTGCAGTAAGAATGTATGGAAAGAGAGCTATTTTTTTTTACCCAATCTATACAAACTTACGATAAATCACTTTCTCCGGGTTTTTACGTCTTCACCATGAAAGAGAAAGAAACAACAAAAATAACACACCGATTTTATGTACTGTAAGGATGATCTTAGTCTCCCACGTCTCCAGGCACTCCCACATGTTTTCATTTGCGACTAAAGTCAACACAATTAATCGGTTTTTTAGGTCAGATGCTATATTTTTGTTGAAAACAATACTGTGAAAAAGTGGTTATACGAATAAAAAAAAACATTATGTCGACATCTGCTATAAATGGATGCATAAATACCCTAGCCCTAGTCCTAGCCACGCCCAGGTCTGCCGAGTCCGGCAAAAATCATCAAAAACTGACTACAACGCCTTGGATAGGTACCACTCTATGTACTCTAAGCTTCGAACAGTAGGGACTCTTGTGTGGTATTCCCATTTAAAAAAAAAAAACAACGATATCCCGACCCGGATGAGCATCGTTATGAGACGGGCTTTTAAGAACTTACGTCTTTTTTTCATTAAGTATAAAACTGGGTTTTGTAAAAAATTCTGCGTGGAGTCACGCGTTAAGAAAAAGATCACAATATTTATTCCTGTTTATACAATATAACATATAATATTGGTAAAGGTTTCTTGGAGAGAAGAAAAGAGAATAAGAATTGAAAACGTGTTTGGAGACGCACCTATTGTTGACTTTAATAAAGGATTATTTTTCTCACATAGCAACTAACTGACTTTTTAATATTCTTGATATTTTTTGTACCTGGCCAATCAGGCCCCCTATCCTTACAAAGGGTGAATTCCTATGGGTGGTTGATTTTATAAAATAAAATAAAAATCTTATGAAAAAAATATTACCCACTTAATTGAAATAACGATTTATCGTTTAATATTGAACGATTTTGTTTTTATTTTGATTGAATGTAATAATTTGAAAATGAATTTATTTTTGTAGAATTTTGCTCCTTGACTCTTAATAATTTTATTGTGTAAAGTTTCATGCGTAGGTACAAAAATTAAAAATTTTTAGTTTAAAACTTTATTTAATTACCTGACATTCAATACTACAAGTTTCCGTAACTTCATTCGAATACAGCATAATTATCTTGGTAGTCTTCATCACCACCGTCTTCCGTCGGCTCATCCGTGGTATTCTCGTTGAAATCCGTCTCTTCCTCCGTCGTTGTCTCTTCCTCCGTCGTTGTCTCTTCCTCCGTCGTTGTCTCTTCCTCCGTCGTTGTCTCTTCCTCCGTCGTTGTCTCTTCCTCCGTCGTTGTCTCTTCCTCCGTCGTCTCCTCTTCCGTCGTTTCCTCCTCCACCATCTGCGTTGTCTCCATCTCCGTCCCCTCCGTTGTCTCTCCCTCCGCGACCTCCGCTGTCTCTTCAGTGACATCATCCGTCGCATCTTTCACGACCGTTTCCGGTACTACCTCCGTAGTCAAGTCCTCGAAGGACGGCGGCTTGAACATCGGCTTGCTTGTCTCAGTGGCAGCCGCGGTTGGTGCACTCGCTTCCTTGTTCAGCATGATGATCATTCTTGTCTTCCCTAAATCTTCCGGGAGAGTGTCATAGAAATACTCGTAATCAATAATGCTGCCTTTCTTGAAGTCGATAATCGGAAGACTGGGCTGGGTCTGGCTGGCGGGGGATGGGGTGGCCACTGGACCCACGTAGGCGGGAACGGCAGCGGGAACGAAAGCGGGCGGGACAGCGGGTACGGCGGCGGCCGGGTAGTGAGGGTGGAATTGGTTCCAGGAGGGGGCTGCGACGGGGGCGTACTGCCCCATGTAGGGGTAGGGCTGATAGGAAGCGTAAGGAGATAGCTGCGGATAGTAACACTGAGCTCCATAGAGACTCGCTAAGAAAACCGCGCCAACGAAAAACGCGAATCTGCTGGGCTCCATCATATTCGTGGTTGAATTGACCGTCGCGAATTGTATTTTTAAAATAATGATTTTTTTGCCCGAATTCGTTTCTTTAAACCGTCGTCGCTTATCAGTCGCGCCTTGACCCTTTGACATATGACCCATTTCGTGTAGATATCTTATAACCATAAAAATAATGTTTGATTTCAATTTTGTTGATACTTATAATCAAACTTATGTTATTTCTCAATTGCGGCAGTAAAAAAGAAGTCGAAATATTTTCTTAAGCGAAAATGAATAATTTAAGCATTCGGCAATCGGCGTGCTGTTCAACGATAATTTTACATTCGCGCTGTTGCATATCTACGTGTGTGGGTGGGAAATTACCAAGATCATCCTTATGTTTGTTTCTCGGGAATTTCAACTGCTCCGAGGGACAAAAATAATACGCTTTGTTACACTTGTAATAATTTACCTTGTTTAACGGCTACTATGTTGAGTGTGGTGAGTGCCCTATGGAATGCGATTTTGTCGATCATATTTTGCGAGAGTGTGCTTACAGCTTTTCATACATATTTTAAAACAAAATACATGTATTCCACATTTTAAATCAATTTGCAATCTTGTTTAAAGGACATACATATTGTAAGAAAGTGATAGGAATAATACTTTTAAGAAGGAAATTTACGCTGTACATCAATTGCTATTGTAAACTGCTCCTGATTTTGTTTAGTTTTGTGTATCATGAGTAATAAAACTAGCAGCATTATTGTTTGTCATAACGATACAAGAATTAAAGATAATAAATAATATTTTGTCCATATATTTTTTGTGGGTTGTGGTACAAATTAAAAGTTGACAAGTTTCCCAGTACAATTACGAAATAAGAATCTTCCCTGTGAACCCTGATCACTCAATCAGATAGACAATATGTATACTCGTATATTGAGAAACGTGATGATAAATCTCAATATTGAAATAAAAACGATGTCACGTGTACCTACTTATATGACTGCCTATGTATGTACGACTATATTAAACATTGCCAATTCTTCAGACAAGCGCAGATATTTCTAAATGTGGAACATAAGAATATACTTATAATCAACACTAAAATTAGAAATAATATGTATTTTAAAATGATTACTTTTGAAATGTTTACATTTTTATGTGTGGTTCGAGGATTCTGCTATCGCTTCGAACACTTTTCTGCAACCACTCCCATCCCTTCTAGTCCCCGCTGCGCAAGGGACGTTGATGAAGGATCGGCCCTCTATAATGGGCAGATCTTCCGTGGGCTCCGTGGCAGGTTCATCGTTGAGCGCCGCCTCGGGGTTTTCTTCCGTGAAGTCTCCTCTGACGTCGAGTTGGAACACTTCCTGGTTTTCTTCTTCGTCGGCATCGGAATCTGCTCCTCCCGGTTGATTGTTTTGATTGACTAGTTGGTTGTTTCCGCCAGAACCTGGTGGTCTTTGGGGAATTTGATTAAAACCACCGGTGTTCTGATTCCCGAAAGGGTTCTGGTTCTGCCCTGGGTTCTGTCCTTGTTGCCCTCCAGGTCGAAGTTGCCCACCGGGATTCTGCTGTCCACCGGGCCTTATTTGTCCTCCAGGGTTTTGCTGTCCGCCTGGGTTAGTCGGTCTTCCTGGATTAACTTGTCCTGGATTTTGTTGACCTCCCGACTGCTGTCCACCTGGTCTAATTTGGCCTCCAGGGTTTTGTTGACTACCTGGATTAACTTGTCCTGGATTTGGTTGACCTCCCGATTGCGGTCCTCCGGGTCTAACTTGACCTCCGGGGTTTAGCTGACCTCCTGGATTTTGTTGACCTCCTGGGTTTTGTTGGCCACCAGGTCTTATTTGTCCTCCAGGATTCTGTTGTCCTCCTGGATTTTGTTGGCCTCCTGGGTTTTGTTGGCCACCAGGTCTTATTTGTCCCCCTGGATTTTGTTGGCCTCCTGAGTTTTGTTGGCCACCAGGTCTTATTTGTCCTCCAGGAGTCTGTTGACCTCCCGGATTTTGTTGGCCACCAGGTCTTATTTGTCCTCCAGGATTCTGTTGACCTCCGGGATTTTGTTGGCTTCCTGGATTTTGTTGACCACCAGGTCTTATTTGTCCTCCAGGGTTCTGTTGACCTCCAGAATTTTGTTGACCTCCTGGATTTTGTTGACCTCCTGAATTTTGTTGTCCCCCCGGATATTGTTGACCTCCTGGGTTTTGCTGTCCCCCGGGATATTGCTGACCTCCTGGATTCTGTTGTCCTCCTGGGTATTGTTGTCCCCCAGGATTCTGCTGACTTCCAGGATTTTGCTGACCTGTAGGGTAATTTTGTCCACCCTGATTACCTTGTCCTGGATAATTTTGACCTCCTGGATACTCTTGACCTCCAGGATAATTTTGACCGCCGGCATTGTTTTGTCCTCCGGGATAATTTTGTCCCCCAGGGTAGTTGTTCTGTCCGCCTGGGTAATTTTGTCCTCCGGGATAGTTTTGTCCCCCGGGGTAACCTGACATGCCATGGTGACCGCCGTGGCCGTGCGGCCAGCCGCCGCCCCCGCCCCCGCTGTGGTGGTAGTCCCAGCCGCCCCCTCCGTGGTGACCGTGATGGTTGTGTTGGTCGTGGTATCCGGGCTGGTCGCAGTCATCCCCGCCGTGATGCATGTGCCACTCGGCGTTGTGCCCCCCTAGGAGGCCCCCGCCATGGCTGAACACCCCTCTCAAGGTCCCGGTCAGACCCTGAGCTGTCTTCCTTACGCCCTGTCTGAACTGGTTGACCGTTCCTCCTATCTGCCCCGCGATATCTTCTATCACCCCCGCGTCAGAATTCCGCCACAAAGCTAAACACAGGAAACACAGCAGAAAGGACCGAAGAGGTGACATTGTAAGCATTTCGAATTGCAGTCAGTATTATTGCTTTAAACTATTATTTACGTTGATGAAACAAATATCATTCTACACGACGCGAACAGTACACAGTCTCGCTATCAATAGTTCATAACACGAGCTCTGGTAGATATTATATTAATTGGTACGTGTTTCACGGATCAAGTATTAAAGACACAATACATTTCATTAATTGAACGATCGCTCGGTGCGCAGTATAAATTGATACGAACTGAGTGACTGTTGTAGTGGAGAGATGCCGAGATGGGTACCGAACACAGACGCAGAACCGGCGGCGATGTATGCAGCGGGATGGATGCGCCAATACTGATCAGTGATCAGCCTACCGCCGAGTTATTGGAAACAAATTAAAATGCCATCCTGCCGAAAGTGAATCTCGCTCCACTGGCCCTGGAACCTAGTCGCGCGGTCTACCGCAATCAATGCCCGCGCACCTGTGAGAGTCGACAAGAACTGATGTTCCAGGTAGAAACACGCATTACGCGACCTTTAACGGTTCGATTAACACTGTAGCCAAACCTGTATACTCGTAGTTACTACGAAATGCAAATTCTCTTTATAAATCGTTGTTTTAATCACCATTTTCAAGTGGGTTTTTCACCGTGAATACCCATTATGCGTATTTCAAGGAGTATTCATACATTTCCATGGAAATAGACACCGTCTTGAGAAGCTTTATGTATGTGTGAGTATTTTTTTTTTAGTTTTTTTTTTATATGAATACCGCACAAGAGTCTCAACTGCTTTCAACCGTCTAGAGCCAGTGAGACTATGGCATCCCCAAATAGGGTATGTTGTGAGGCTGAAGATACTGGGGAGGGGAAGGAGATCGGGAAGAGGAAGGTTGGGAAGTACCTGGCTATTCAGATCTGGTAACCAAACACGGCTTAAGCCATTTCAAGCAACGTTTCGATTCTGAATGGTGGTTTTTCACCAGGGCGAAACTTAGAGTATCTACCACTCTGGAACGTGCCGCAAATATACTTGTTATTATTTTTTATTTTTTTATATGAATTAAATGTGTTATGACACATATTGATTAAATAAAAGTTATTGGCGCACGCCGGGTTTGAACCCGCGACCTTTGGATTCGTAGTCGAGCGTCTTACCACTCGACTATGGAGGCCGTCAGTGTGTTGATTGTTTTATCCATTCAACTAAATATCTAAATAATAACCTTCTACAGATATAAAACTGAAAGGCCTACCATTTTATCTTCCGTGTACTATCTATAAAATGCAACAAACATACAATAATTAGCGTCCTGATAAGAAATGTTTGTATTTGTAGCCCAAATGTAATGTAAAATATTTTTATCAGAACGGAAGTGGTTATTTCGTCATTGTGGTAATTTTTTCAAATAACGTTTCTTTATTAACTACTTACCTAGGCAGAAAATAAACAAAAATATCTTCATCATTAATATTGTAAAGGTATTTTATAGCACCATATTTAATGAATAATAACATAGGTGCACTTAGTTTTGACCACTGTTTTTAACATAGACATTTTTATTACACAAAAATATTTTTGTGACCTTTTTTCATTCGTACATAAAATCTTCTTGTAAACATTATTTAATGACCTAAAAACATTTGAATTTATAATAATATTGATGTTTACCTAATGTTCAAGACCATCACAAGCGGAGTTCAGGTTTGATTATTTTATGATTTAACACTTTGATTTCTATTAAATATAAACACAACTAGATATAAAAAATACCTACTCCAATCAGCTTGACTTCAGAGCTTAAGGTTATACGATTTGCAGGAAACAACTAACGAAGGCTGTTTACATCTTCATCGAGAAATTATCAAATAACAATTCTCACAAAGTCCGTTCGTACTTTGGGTGAGCATAATATGCCAATCTTATGGTGGGGTATGCTGTAAGGTTCAAGGTGACGGGAGAGAAAGGAGATGGAGAAGAGGAAGGTTGGGAAGTACTGAAGAAGGATTCAGATCTGGTCACCAAACACGGATAAAGCCATTTCAAGTAACGCTTAATTGTTCATGGTGGTCTTTCACCAGGGCGATACAAAAAGAATTTTCCATACCGGAAAATGCCTAATTGATTATGAAATAACAAAAAATTATTAATTACATTTTATTTTCGAGTTTGAACCCACTACCTCTGAATTCATAGCCATTTCATTCGTCTTACCAATCGACTACGCAGGCCGTAAAAAAAATAAAATAGTAGGAGATATTCTATCTAGAAGGCACCTTACCAGCGAGGGCGAGGCAACAATGCCAACAGCCTACGAAATTAAGATTGGCGTCCGAGCAATGAAATGGTCATTGCCCTGTGAACTTCGATTAGTGCTCAACATAAGGTTACAAATTGACGTCTATCAAATATGTGCTACTTTTGTAAAATAAATGATTTTTTCAGATCATTTTTAAGTTTTTACATTCTATGCAAATTCATTGCCAAAATGGCACGCGAATAAATTAACTGTAAACAATTTCCTTTGTGAGTCCGCACGACACAAGTATGATCTTTTCAAATTCGGAACTGATATAAATCGAAATCAGCAAATTTTAAAAAACGATCTTTTCAAATCTCTACTTACCTAATAAATTACCTACGTACATAGACATAAAATACAAGACACGTCATATTCATACAAATCTTACGAAAAATGTAGCACCACTAATGTTGCACCACTAAATGTTTCACCCTCGTATGAACAGGATAGCCATTCAAAGAATATGTGTGTGCGGAAGAGATAGCTATATGAAGCGTGTTTCGATGGTATGTCTCGTTGACTTGGTTTAGTGCAACCAGGCGCGTTGTCTCAGTAACGTATTTACATTATTCAATTCATCTAAGCCTACGCATAGTGTATTTTAGCAAGCATTATTATATATTTTAAATGGGTGGATTAAAGCAACTAATATTAACTAAGTTATCGTGTTAATAAGATTAAAGTTACATACATTTTTAATTAAGTAAATTAAAATCCCTTTTATATAATTGTTTTACAGTCATATCGTTTTGTACAAAAACTTGTTATTCAGTGACATATGTAGGTACTATAAAATTGACAGACAAGGCTTTAAAATTTACCTGTTACAAAGATTTTTATTTTTTTAGCTAGAATGATTATATTGTAGCTTGTTTTTGAAAAAAAATACAACTTGTTTTCAGACTGTATTACAGGTATAACAACATTTTTAAGAATTGCCGTTTGGTCATTAAAAAGTTGTTTTTAATGAAAACAAGATCCTAGTGGACGGATTTATAAATAACATAAAACTAGTTTCTATGTTAAGTTTAAGGATGTTTTGTCAATGATGTGAATAGTGGAAAATATAGTGGCTCTAAGCATAGACATAAAATACAAGACACGTCATATTCATACAAATCTTACGAAAAATGTAGCACCACTAATGTTGCACCACTAAATGGTTCACCCACGCATGAAAAGAATAGCCATTCAAAGAATATGTGTGTGCGGAAGAGATAGCTATATGATGCGTGTTTCTAAAGTATGTCTCGTTGACTTGGTTTAGCGCAACCAGGCGCGTTGTCTCAGTAACGTATCTACATTATTTGATTCATCTAAGGTTCTAACTTGTAAAACTACCAACCAACAGATCGAAACGTTACGTCTTGGCTCTGACGTTATTTGATGCTAACCAAATTATATGATGGAAAATCATACTCGTAATACATTGTATATGTAAATATATATGTTTTTTTAAACATATTTTTTACTCTGAACATTAATTAGACGGGAGTTTCGCAAAACCAGATTACCCGAATTCTTCATTATTACTTAGCCAAATTGTCATTTAAATTTTGACAGGTTAAATAATTTCCAGATTGCACAAATAGCATCAGAAAATATAAGAAATCGATTGGTTGACTGCAGTCACACGTGCCGTTATTAACAGGGTGATTACGTAAAACGTGATATTTTCAACATGTTATTGTATAAACTAGATATCGGATAAGATATCAATAACTTGTTTGTTACTTAGGATTGCGGTAATACCTTGGAATTAATCTCCAAGCACAATTTTAAACTATGATTCAATTACTGAAACTATAATAATATTTTTCACAACATAATATGAAACAGAAAAATCATCAATATCCGAGATTAACGCATTTACCAATTGTGCTATCGAAACCTTTTTAAATTTAGTCATTTTTATCAATCTCAATTTTTTTTTAAATTATGAACACTTTTTTTCTTCTTTTTTTCCGCTATTGGCAGGCATCCGTGTGTTTTTCAGTAAAGCTCTATCTAAACACAATTTCAAATATAGCGTGTGATAGAAAAAACTTACTATTTTTATTTAAGAAGGATCTTCGACTTTTTACACAAACTAGAAATAATATTGTAATTTATCTTAATACTTCGTTTTGATATTAATTATTAAAATAAAATTTTAAAAATAATTAAAGGAATATTAAAAATAAGAAGAAAATAGAAATATTAGATTGCGACTGAGACTCTAACTCTGAACTTATATTCTATTTAAAATAAATAAAAAATATATGTTGGCAGCCATCTATGTATTAATAAATAATAATTAATGCACTTAAATTGGTGCATGCGATATTACTTATCAAGTACACATTGTAATGTAGAGCTGTAGTAGATGCAACTTATATGAACATCGCATTGTAAGCAATACATATAGTAAAAATATTTGTAGATTTGTTGTTATTTCATGAATATGAAAGTCCGTTTCATTCTCAAACGTTATTACACTCTTAAAACTTGTTTAGGCTAACTCATACGTTATAGTATTCAAAAGAAAAATGATGATTAAGAAACTATTAAAACCAAGTTTTACCTAATTCAGGCTGCCATCAATCAGCATTGCCAGTGTTGTATTTTAAGGTTACAACAGCGTTTATCTCGGGAACGCTGGGTATCTGCAGCCTTAGTTCGAGGAGAGATATAGCCTTTTGCTCATAAACTCCTGAACGGTGTATTATTAATACCTGACATCCTGGCAAAAATTGGATTTTATGTCCCTGATAATTTCACGCGAGGCCGCCAACACAGGCTGCTGTTTCTTCCCAGGTGCAGAACTAACTTACCAATGGTGATGCCCCTGGGAAGACTAACTAGGTTAATTAACTGCCTCGCAGGAAATTCGGATATTTTTCACACGAGCTACAAGTTTAAGCAAGAACTAGCTATTAAGTTCCAACTATATTATGTACTTCTTGAAAACTTTTTTTTTTGTTTTTAAACTTCTTTTTACTTGAATGTTTGTGTTATTATGATGACCATTTTTTGTGTTTTTTGCAATGTTTTGGTGTAAAACTGTTTTTGCAAATATAAAATAAATAAATAATAAATAAATAGATGTGTTTTTGAAGGCATGTGACATCAATACAAATACCTCATCAAATAAACATCAATCCAAATACCTTATCGAACTATTTCATAAAATCGAACAATGATTTCGAAATTGATATCTCGATTGTGCCCATTGCTACTCATAATAAATCGAGCTTGCGAAACCATGCAATGATTACGTGCAGGAACCTGTTTTAAGAATATCCAAAAAATCTCAAACCATCAATACGCAGAGGCGTGCACTCATAGTATAATATTTTATTAAATAATATGAAATTATTGCAAAAAATAAATATACTCTTTCGAAAATACGCGCAAAACTTAACTGATCGCACCGCCGGAAGCGCCTCACCGACATCCTTACTATAAAGTGTCAAAAGCAGTAACTACAAATGCTCAAACAGCGCCAATGTCAGAGTATATTATTCTATGTTCACTAGACTGCACAAAATATGTATGCTGTGAGCTGTTGCGTGTTCAAATGGCTCGTTTGTGTTAGTATATTTATTAATGTCTAAGGCAGTGATGTTACAGAACAAATTCAATAGCAATCAGTGTCATTTTTTTCTACCTTTTTTATTAACAATTAATCCGCTATTGTTCCTAGTGCCTACCCTGATCAAAAACTCTGTGCACGCCACTATTAGTACATATATACCAATGTAGAAAAACAATGTTTTGATAATGGTGAGGAATGATCATAACTTCAAGAAGGTTATAACATCGAGGGAGAATGTACCAGATAACATACAATAAAACCTCTGTTAACCTTCAACCAAACAACATTAAAAATAATGGAGACGCAGTACCATAAAATTCATACCGGAAATCTTTCGAACTATCATAGTACCGCAGTTCCTTGGAAATGTTTGGAACCAGATGAATTTGCTAAATCAAAGTCCAAATCAGATCCTCGTCCAGAATTAAACTATCTTAAGTACTCAGGTGCTGCAATAAACTTCTTACAGGGTCCCATCTTCAAGAAAAAGAACCGAGTTGTCATGCGAAAAATATTTGATTTGATTCCTTATAAAATACTTGTATATATATTGTAGATTCGTGTTGTTAGTGTCCAAACCACCATTTCTAAAATCAGGCTAGTATTAAAATAATATTAACTACACAATCTTAAAAATTTGACCGCCTCCGTGGTCGAGTGGCAAGACCCTCGTCGCCGAATCCAGGGGTCGCAGGTTCATCCCGGCGTGCGCAAATAAATTTTATTTAATTAATATGTGTCTCACAACACAGTTCCAGAGTGGAAGATAATCTAAGTAACGCCCTGGTGAACGACTACCATTCAGAATCAAAACGTTGCTGTAAATGTCTTTATCCGTGTTTGGCGACCGGATCTGAATAGCCAGGTACTTCTCAACCTTCCTCTTTTCCATCTCTTTCCCCTCCCACTACCTGCAGCCACACAATATACCCCGATCGAGGTTACCATAGTCCCACTGGCTCTGGGAGCAGGTGGGACTCTCATGTGGTATTCAAAGTACTATAAAGAAATGATTTTTAAAAAGATACGGGAATTGACTTTATATCTTCACACCCTATAACTGAATCTCTACACATTCTTTTTACTTATTCGTGATCCACTACTGCAGCGATGTGACCTAGACTATGACATGCAGTAGTGTTTGATTAACCCTATCAGTACTGCGTCAGCTGCTACTGTTTACTCTTTCGGAGAAAATTAGAGAAGAGCGTCTACATGTAAAAGTGTATGTGTAACTGGAAAGGTTACATGTTATACGGAGTTGCTCTGGCAAATCCAAGTTACGTGGTTTTCCTTGTGTTCGAAACCTGTGTGGTAAGTTGCGACACGTCGCTTACGGGTGGAATATCCCTGCCCCTGGCGATGGCAATGAACCTAACCGGTTAAAGATCAACTTGTCAGTAAGTCACGGCAAGTTGCTGCTAAAATACCACCGGGTTATACCGAGTCATCTCTGCAACGTTACAAAGATACTCGTGACAATAAGGTGCTTATTTTAATTCAACCCGATGTTTTCCAGGAATTCAGTGTTTTAGTTAATACATACTAACATTCCTGAGGTGCAAATGATACAGCCTCAATCGGTAGGTTTCACCCTCAAGTTACAACCTACATAATACGCTTTTGCTGATTAATATGGTAGAAAGATTTCCTTGTAGATTATATAACCACAAAGGCAGTGATTCAGGCTACTCCTTTGTAGCTGAGTGGAAAAACGCGTCGGACTCCCACACGGGAGTTCTGGATTCCTTTGCTAACTACGACTTCCATCATTGCACAAGCAACATTTTCCGCTTTTTATAATGGCAGTAGGAGTTTTTCAAATATTGTCAGATTATTCACAATCCAGAAATGTTTGTCATTCTTTTAAAAGAGAGAATTAAGTTATGTGAATACTGCACAAGAGTCCAACTGTTCCAAACCGTCTGGAGCCAGTGGGACTATGGCATCCTTAGTTGAGGTATTTTGTGAGGGTGAATGGCATGGGGAGGGGAAGGAGATATGGAAGAAGAAGGTGGAGAAGTACCAGGCTATTCAGATCTGGTAACCAAACAAGGCCAAAGCCATTTCAAGCAACGATCCTTTTCTGAATGGTGGTCTTTCACCAGGGCGATACAGAGAATATCTCCCAATCCAGAAAGTGCCGCAAATATAGACACTATATTATATTGATTAAAAGTGAAATAAAATATATTTTTTTACAATCCTCTATTCCATTTTGTTTTACTACATTAATTATTATGTTTTATCATTGATATTATTTTCTACTGCACCACTTTTATTCATCTCCTAAATTTTTTGGCGAATAACTGTATTTTTAAAATAAATAAAAATAAGTATCACTTAAATAAAATTTATTTGCGAACGCCGGGATAAGAACCCGCGACCTTTGGATTTGCAGCCGAGGATCTTAACCGCTCGACCACGGAGGCATAAAAAATTAGACGCAAATTTAGGCTCAGGAATTCCATCAAAATATATTCCAATCCTTGTCTCGTTTATATTACACGGTTTGATGTGTTATTTTTTTTTTACTCTTTTTGGTAATTCTAGCCAAACTTTCAATTATTTTCTAGTTTTGTGTTTTTTTCTGTTCATGTAGTATTTCAAGTTTTATACATAGCTATAAATATCTATCATTTAAGTGAATGTTTATGTAAATCTCAATGCTACCTTTGTATTAACCTCTTCTAATTCAAATTATCCACATCGTATTCTTGAATAAATCTCGGTATACGAATAGTTCGTCACCTTTCGTTCTTACCTACCTACCCATGACCTTAACAGTATGAACTCGCATCTACAAAATTACGTACCTGTTTGTATATGTGGGTATATCTACATAATTAGTTAACCTTCCTTTACTTTAATAACATTATTTTATATAATCATTTCATTTTTTTCATTGCTAAACCCGGGCCTTTGTTGGCATTTAATCGGTTGGTACAAATACATCTACTTTACCCTTGAAGTAACAATATATGGAGAGAGAGCTAATTTTTTTTACCCAACCTATAAAAATTTGGGATAAATCACATTCTCCGCGTTTTTACGTCGTACACAATGAGAAAGAAAGAGACAACAAAATCTCCCAAATTATCACACCGCTTTAAAGTATTGTTAGAATGTTCTTCGTGTCCCGCGTCTCCGTTGACTCCGCTCACACGTTTTGATATGTGAAATAAATTAACATAACTCAACGGTTTATTAGGTTACATTCTATATTTTTTTTAATAACAATACTGTGAAAAAGTGGTTATACGAATAAACAAAAACATTATGTCAACATGTTCTATGAATGGGTGTATAAATACTCTAGCCCTAGTCCTAGCCACGCCTAGGTCTAGCAGGGTCTAGAAAACCTCATGAAAACTGACTACAGCAGCGCTCTCTCTTGTATATTATTGCTCTGGGACTTTAAATTAAGAAAAAAAATGCTTATAAAACATAAAAATTCTCAAAAAAATCATTAGAAAACACATAAAAATGCATAAAGTAAAAATAAAAGTAAGTTCATACATTTTATCTAAATATTAAAATTAAAAAAGTACATTACCTTAGTAAGTTTTTTTTTTCATGTTCAAAATGCATTGAAAAATGTGTATTTTTTTTTTAATGTGAGAGATTGCATCTAACTTAATTCCTTTTTTTTGTTTACTAGCCATGTGTTGAAGTTTTTATGCAACCATTTTAGGTTATGTTGAGTAATGTGCTGAGTAGATTCTTTTAAGAAGATGTTGTACATGAATTATTTCTTACGTTATGTTTCTGTTCAGGACCGGTCCTGTACAGGCGCAATTGAAGCAGTCTGCTCCAGACGCCATTTGTTTTTTAACAATACACGAATTATAATATCGTGGCTACTATTTCAGCGGAAGAATTACCCACTGTATGCAATCTAGGTACAAGCGAGTATCTAAATGACTCAGTCCTGATATTATTGTTACACTTAAAAATTATTTTGGAAAGAGTAGTTCTGTTAGGTACATAGTACATGGAAGGTAATTAAGCTAAATAAATGAAAACTGTCTATAATACCATTAAATAATAGAAAATAAATTTAAAAAAATAAATGGATGGATTAATCGAAGCACTTAATACAATTGAACACAATTCATATTCGTTTCGTTATAATGGTATCCATTTATAACAAGCGCATTAGAATGTGCGACTTGATACAGATTCCAGATTACTATACTACTTTGAAAGAACTACTTCAAAGAACTACTTCTTTTGGCAACAGTTCCTACTTCATTCATTGTTCATTGAACAAATACTTCAATTGAAGTCGGTAGTTCATTTTAGCGTTCATTCATTTCAATAACTTCATTTCATTGAACAAATATTTCAATTGAAGTTGGTAGATCATTTTAGCCTTCATTTATTTCATTGAACAAATACTTCAATTGGAGTTGGTAGTTCATTTTAGCCTTCATTCATTTCATTAACTTCATTTCATTGAAAAAATACTTCGATTGAAGTCGGCAGTTCATATTAGCGTTCATTCATTTCATAGAAAGAACTACTACAGTTTGGCGAGGAACCGGTTCCAGTTCTTTTCACTTTCAAAGCGCTACCGACTAGTACGTGCTTTTTCGGCGAGGAAAGGTTCCAAAAAGAGCTGAACAAATAACCGGATAAATTCAAATGTCTTTTTTGCGAGTTCGACTTCAATTGAAGTGTTCACTTCGAAGGGTTCATTTTAAAGAACCAACAATTCGTGAAGCATTCACAAAACATCGGAGTTTTTCCCAACGCTACTTACAACAGTTGTATTACTTATGGATACATACGATGCCACAAGCCACTTAGTAAAAACCCTAATCCCTAGAAATACATATGTGTAGTAATGCTACACGTCCTTTTTCTTTTCAAAACAGGCCCGACCCTGCGCCAAGCGGCGCCTGGCGCAGTTTATTTTTTTGCGCCCTTTGTCAAAACCTAAATTTTCATATCAAAATTTTTGAAAAACTTTACATCTAATAAAATAGCTTACTGTGTAATAGTAATAAAGGTACTTAGCTATTTTCCACGTAGACTCATGAGCATCATTTACAAAAAAAAACTTTTAGAGAAAGTTCATCACTGTTAACCACTCGTTTTTAGCAGTTTTATCTCTCTAAAAAATAACTAAATACAAGTTGACACACCCAACGAGTTACAAATGTAAAGTAACGTAAAATTGGCAGGGTAATACGTAGCCGGAAAGGCAAAGGGGCTGAAGCGCCATTTGGGGAAGTTCACACCAGAGCACTTTTTTTTTGTTTTACAATTAAATTCAAGTCTTCAGCACCTGGTAGGATTTTGAAAAAAAAATTTTTAAGTATCCGGAATTGTTGCTTAGATACACCTATCAAAAAAAATGAGATGAGTCAGAAAATAAAATAATGTGATTCATTTTTTTTTAAAGGACATGCCACAATACCTCATTTCGTTCTTGTAATATCTCTACCAACTTATTTATGTTTTAGTGTGCTTATTATTTACTCTGTGTTATTTCTGTGTCACTATTATTTTATGTTGTCTATTGAACAGTTATGTAAAAGTCCTTAAAGGCGTATATAATAAAATAAATAAATAAAGAACAATTTCTGCTAAAATACATCAAAGGTAGGTACTTTATTAGGTAGGTTGCGATTGGAGAAGATAATTGTTTGATTTCATAATTTTCTGAACACATCCGTCAGCTCTTAATTTGAAAAGTTCACACTCGTACGTACTCACAAAGGAAATTACAAATAGTGTGAATGTTTCATCATTTTGCGGACGGTTTGATCAGAAGCCAGTGTGAAAGAAGTGACAATAATATACCTGATTGGACGTGGTAAGGTTTAACCCGAGCCTAATTCGTATATTACCTATTGCCTAATGCTTACTGACTAGTGCTGGCGGACTGGAATTTCCTCGGGGATGGAGTGATACGCAGGAAAGCAGTACCCGCACTTGCCAGTCTGCGATGACCGGAACCAAGTATTTCAAAGAGCTGGGACCACTGGTTACTGGCTACTGGTTACTGGCTACTGGCTACTGGCCGCTGCTAATTCATTATTACGCTTTCGACGTAATTTAACCCGATTCGGATAAAATGTGATGCGAACTACTTGCCAATGGTACTTGTCAACTAGGCAAATAAAAAATTGATATTGTTCAATCAAGTGAAACCTACATGATCGTTGATATATTTAGCACAGTATACCTCAGTACAGTTTTTTTCATCTGGTAGAGCGCAACTAATTGTTGAAACTACTTAACTTTGGACCTGTTATTCAATATTATTTATTATTTTCATTTACAATACTTTTGAACCTGTTATTCAGTATTATTTTTCTTTTCTTGTGCAATATTTTTGAACCTGCTATTCAAATTATCTTTCCTTTTCTTCTACAATATTTTTGAAAATGCCATTTATTCAATATTACTTTTTTCTTTTCACTTACAATATTTTTGTACCTGTTATTTAATATTATATTTTACAGCATTTTTCGCACTTTTTATGAGTTTATTGCTTTAAAAAAAATATTTGTGTAAAAAGCCGATAACCGGCGTAAATAAATAAATATATAATAATAATCAAATATGATTAGCAGAGTGGTATATACTCATAGTACCACCCCAGTTAAAGACCACCATTCAGAATCGAAACGTTGCTTGAAATGGCTTTAGCCGTATTTGTTGACTAGATCTGAATAGCTTGGTTAATATCAACTCTTCTCTTCCCCATCTCCTTCCCTTATCCAGTACTTTCAGCATCACAACATACCCCGATTGTAAATTCTATAGTCCAACATAGGTAGCAGTCAACAAAGATTTTTTTTTTAAACCAGTACCGTCTTATCACTTTGTTATCTCTAACAATACATGTTCATTATAACATACATAGGTATACAAAAGAACGAATCGCCTAGCGGCAACTCCAACCAACCAACCCATATTTTAAATGTACCGTCACAAATACAACGTCATCAATAATACTCACTAATATTGTTTTGATTTGTTTATTTTGTCATGCACCATTAACTGACATAATTGAAACTGAAACATAGCACAAAATAATACAGCGTTTGTTTGATTCACGATGATTTTTTCGCACCGCTGGATAAATGACAATAAATTGTGTTATAACTGTTTCTTATGTCAATACGCATCAAAGATCCCGCTTCCTGACGGTAGCCGAAGCACAATATCCCTGCATAGTCGCCGGCGAAGAGTTAGAACACCTCCCGGCACCGCCCGGCAGCCCTGCGAAACCCTTCCGGGCAGGGCGCGAGCGGCACTCGGATGACCCTCTGGCCGCCCCCCCAGCTGGAACCCCCGAAGCCCCCAGGGCTGTTGAAGGCGCTCCAGTCCAGCCATAGGCCCCCTGCACCACCCTCGCCGTCCTCCAGCTCTGTAGAGGGGGCCGCAGCCACTAAACTCAGCACTAAACTAAACTGTGCTATTCTCTGCCATAACATCCTGGACATGTGCGGGGTATTCCTGTTATATGAGTTCCCTTCTCCTTGAAGTAATGACGCGACCGGCGTGTCTCTACGACTTGTTCTTGCCTTGCGTTGTTAAGGAGATAGCCCCCGACGCGATTCGCAACTGAGGCTTGTTTGCAGAGAGCTGTTTTTAAATACAGTTTGCAGGTGTTCGATCTACCTTTGTGTTAAGGAGCATGTTTCATCACCGAGTGGGAAACATCGTACACTCATTTATATGCACTTATAAATTTTGTCCGCATTGGGATTTTAATCCTTTTGCTCAACCAATAAAACAGAGCTTCGTGTTAACAACACAGATGTTAATAATGCCTTCATAAGTAAATCGATCGCACATTTTTGTATTGCAGTTTTTATTTTTAGTGACAGCTGTTTCGACGATCAAGTTCATTATCGAACTGCAACTAGGCGATATGGAAAAAAAAATTAAATATAATTTTAGTTTACTGTTGTAAGTAATACGTGTCGTATCTTGAAGAATTTCAAGATAATTCGGTTTTCACCAAAATTAGCAATCAAACGGTAAACTAAAATTCAATCAATAAGTCGTTTTCGTGTGGCTTAACCATAGTTTCATAATGACCTTGAACGCCAAAACAGCTGTCACCATAAGTAAAACCTAAAACTAGAATAACATAATAATAATGGCAAAAAAAAATGATTTTATCCTATTACAAACAAAATTAAATGGGTTTATTGTTTTTAATTTTGAAACTGTTAATTCGTGGTGGAACTTCAGTTTAATGATTTTAAAAATACCAATTTTTAAACTTTTTTCCACTATTTTTTATTTAAGACCTGACCGGTTTCACCTTATGACGGGCATCTTCGGACTGGTAGAATTTTAAGTAAGTCTATGGAATATATAAAATTAGGTCCGAATACTATTATAAACCGGTCAGGTCTTAAATGAAAAATAGTGGAATAAAGTATAAAAATTTGGTATTATTAAAATCATTCATGTGGGTGTCGGAAAATTTTGCAGAAAAACTATGAATATTGCAGTTTTTATAGTTAATTATTTAATTTTTGTTAATTTTAGCATGGTAATAGAGAAGTTTATTTAGTTATTGTGTCATTTAATAACCGCACACAGAAAGGTAGAATTAACGTTTGTGTATCCACGTTATTTAACAGTTACGATGCTTTGGTTTTTAAACTCAAACCGCTTAGCGGCAGTTCCTACCGGGGGTCTATACTGTCTGAAAAGGAGTACAAAATGTATATAACATCCATAAAAATACATAATTAATAACAAATACAACTACCACCCTTAGATATTGTAAAACTTTGTACAGCTGTAGAGCTCAAAAAAATAAAGGATTCGGATAGCCTTTTTTTACTGCGCAGCCTTGCCGAAGCTGTTTGGAAATTAGTCAATATGTTCAGTGGTGATTGGCAATTTTTTTGACTGACCCCGCCTCCAACCAAAATACGCTTCTGCGCATCAGTCGCCAGCCGCATTCTTTCGTTTGTTATACTCTACATATCAAGTTATATCAAGGCGTGCCCGACATACAGACCAGCGATTCCTGGGATTATTTGGAGTCACAAATGTGGAAGTTATTTTGGTCTCATGTGCTTGGACCGACCGCTTCTTGCAGCGGTTAGTGTGTTGTCCCAACTCCTATTCAGTGGCAATATTTGAAAGAATTGTTTTGTTCTCGTCGAATGACGCCGGAAGACAAAATGAAATGACATGTTTTATCCTAAATAAGTTCTGGAAGTTCTAGAAGCATTAGTTAAAATATGTTGGACATCTGTGAGTATGTCTTGTTGCACACTGTATATAAAGATTCTAGATGCAAAAGGGTATTATTTAATGAACATTGTTACTTTGGTAAAGTTATTTCTATTCCACTTTAACTCAAAACCCATAAAAATAAATATTTGTATTTTTCAAACATTCGTCATATATCGTCATATTTTAGACCGTCACTTTTGACAAAGTCACATTTGGTGTGTCGGACGTACATGGTCCACGACAAATGTGTAGCGTTAAGATTATTTATATTATTTAGAAATGTTGATAAATCATTGTAATGTATATTTCTCCCGGCTTGATAAAGCCCGAATGACGCAAAGCAATCGCCCTTTGGGGTAGATCGGCCAGAGTAAGGAAACAACAAACGGGATGACGGCGCGGGTCCGGCCCGATCCCGGTTGGCCGATCGATCTTTGCGTGAGCGGGTCTGGGAGAAAATTGATCTTTATAACCCTTTCACGGGGGCCAGGTTAATCACCCGGCCAAATAAAATATACCGGGGTGATAACTCGGCCCCCAGCTACACAACTGTTATGTTATTATGTATGTAAATGTTAGGATAAGTTAGTTATTAAGAGTTTAGCCCCAAAAAACCGGGCATTATTTGTAATTTGTATATTTGTACTTCTTTTGTAAACTTAATAAAAATGATAGAGGGGCGAAATAAAGTTGAGGTGAAAGCTGGTGGAAAGGAGAAGGGGATAAGTTGCTAAAATCTATCCCACAAAATTGCTAGCGACCCGGAAAGAGAGAGAAAGGGGGAAACAAGATTCCCCCATACAAATCTCCCGAATCCGTGGTCGCGCCCTGGAGCGCAATATTAATTGCGCAAAAACCAGAGGAAGGCAGATCACAAGCATCCTCCGCCAGCATCACTTCATCTTGACTTACCTTCGCCCTGACATCGCCTTCAACTTGACTCCTGACTTTTCATTGACCATCGCCTGCCCCCCTGGACCGCCTGACTACACCTCTCTCTGGACCAGACCCGCAGCATCTTCACTTGAAAGCCGAGGCCCTACAAGCTGAACCCGTCGTCTCCCTTACAACGAGACGACCCCCTTGAGCACCTCACAGATTGGGACCGCCCCCTATACAGTTTACTTGTGTGCCCTGTTACGTCGGGTACATTTGGCATCGTCACATTTGAGGATAACAAGCATAACATGACCGTTATGCTTCTGAAATAGTTTGAATTTCAAAGAATCAAAATGAAGCTAATCATTGGATTGTGACGACGTCATAAGTGACAGAATTCTACTACTCACCAACCAATACTTGTATGTACGTATTTTGGAAACCTTTTTCTTACTACTCTTTTGTCATATTGATAAGAAAATTATGATGTAAAATACGAAAAATACGAAGTTCCTTGGTTGTATTTGAAAAAAATGATAAATACTCAGGGAAATAATATACCAGGAGGGAGCGATAGTGTAGACAGCATTAATGATTTTTGATTTGACTGGGGCGTAGCTAGCGTTAGGACTAAGGTATTTATACATCCATTCATAGCACATGTCGACATAATGTTTTTGTTTATTTGTATAACCACTTTTTTACAGAATTGTAATAAACAAATGTAGGATATAACCTAAAAACCGTTGAGTTATGTCCAGTCATGTCGCATAACAAAACATAGTGGGCAGTGGGAATATATAGAGAAATAGCTATATATTTTTACCCAACCTATACAAATTTACGTTAAATCACTTTCACCGGGTTTTTACGTCGTAAAACGTGAGAGAGAAAAAGGCAAGACACGTTCCAACAAAACTCAACGGTTTTTTAGGTTATATCCTATATTTTTGTGTATAAAAATACTGTGAAAAAGTGGTTGTACAAATAAACAAAAACATTGTGTCGACATGCGCTATGAATGGATGTATAAATACCTTAGCCCTAGTCTTAGCCACGCCCAGGTATAGCCGAGTCAGGCAAAAATCATAAATACTGACTACAGAAGCACTCCCTCCTGTATATTATTTCTCTGACCTTACATACTTAAAAGCGGAACTATATTGTGTGAGAACTTGTCATATCTCTTTTTCTCTCACGGTTTACGACGTAAAAACCCGAAAAAAGTGATTTATCGTTAAATTTTTATAGCTTGGGTAAAAATATTTAGCTATCTCTCCATATGTATTCTTGCTCTGAGGATAAATGTATGAATAAAGAAGTATTCATTCAAAATATTACGAAAAACTAATGCTGCCCCCTTAAATGAAATACGTGAATCAACAAATTTCCCTGAATCTCACCTCTCCCTGGCTGCTGCTGTTGGTCATCTATTAATGTTTGTATGCCGATGTGTGTATTGTGTTTATATGAATCATACGTTGAAACATGCATGACTCACTATCCGCTGCATTATAAAACCTCGATGTTCCAATAAATACTTTCTTATTTTCCGAAAAACGATTTACTTTAGTATGTGAAGTCACGCCTTAAAACAAACAAGAATAGTTTACTCTAGTGTACGAGAATACATTGTGCTACTTTTCTTCTGATACCTACTGGGAAATGAGCCCTGATACGAATGTAACAAAGAGCGCTCCTTCCGCTGTACGCAGTATGGCTTATTACGCTGATAGCAGAAGTTCTGTCCTAATCGTAAGCCCGATGAACGAAGGGGCAACGGATGTGGTCAAAATGATATCAGGAAAACAACAATATCATTATGCTCTTCGCGGGAAATCTCGCTTGGTTTCCGATAGCACATGCAAATTTGTACACACACAACGTGGTTGGTTCGAGTACATGGCCGCTTTCCTCGCCCACCTCCGAACATCGCACCATCCTAGTAGTATCTGCGTCCTCAGTCGGAAAAGTTGTGTGACAAGTGAAGCAGCGGTCGCGTAGAGGAGTCTTCAATTGTCTCGAAGTGAGGAACGTAGGATCTAAATACGACAGATGGGCGTGCGCAGTGCGCTCGCGGTGCTGTTAGTATGTGGAGGGCTCCTGCTGCAGCAAGGCGTAGGGCAGAGGCCTGATCACCGGGGAAGTTACGACGGAAGTCACCAGGAATGTGGTCACGGGAGTCACCAGGAACGTCATCGAAGAAATCACCAGGAGGGTCATCGTAGAGATCACCGGGAAGGACATCGTGTAGGTCATAAGGGAACTCGCAAGGGAGGTCAGCAGGGAGAAGATGCGGCAGACTTCAGAATACACTTCAGAGCAGACGACGTAAAGAAGTATCAAGAAGCCGACCGAAGGCGTGGCCAAGAAAACCCGCAGCCCGAGAACGACTTGGCGGATAGGGATGGGGTCCCAAATATTACGTTGGACAACAGGAATTTCATATTCGCGCCTTCTTTCGCAACCACTCCGTGCCCCACGGGGGCCTTTAGGATCTCCAAGACTAGCCCTTGCCGCTACCCCGTGAGAGACGCCGCCCCCCGCGGCCCCGTGCGGACCGACAGGGGTGTGTGCCCCACCGGAATGCAGAAGTTCGGTCAGTGGTGCAGGGAGCCATCCGGATGATTTCCCCCTTTTTTCCAGAGCACCAAACACTGTCCACACCAGCAATATTATTCAAAATAACAATTTAATAAACTGTGTAAAGTTCTTTCCGAGTACTGACGAGCAATCCAAATATTCAGATTCATTCTCTACTCTAAAACGGACGCGTTTTTAGGTTAAGGTGTTTTAAACTTTCGTCTCATTTGGCGTAGTCATAATTCAACCATCTGCGCCATTTTGTTTTTTCTTTTGACATTTCAGTGGTCCCTGATAAACGTCGGCTTTGACTCGTTTCAGGTTTTGGACAAGCTGTGATTTACTGACAAGCATAACAACATGAGGTTTGTACTTCTCAGCTGATCACAATTCGTTCAGTAGCTGAAACGGACTGACAATCGGCGATTAACAGGGACCGTTCAAATTTCAAAATAAATGTGCTAATCGATGATTTGTGACGATGTCAAATGTGACGAAAGTTCGAAACACCCCAACCTAAATTCTCGCCTTTGTTGAATTTTCAAACCTCTCTTTGAAAACCACATAAACAAAAACGTTAGTATTGATAATGCACCAAATATTTTAAATTTCTGTTGTCTATGTGCTCGCGATACTTTTGTACTACAAATTTTTTAAAAAATAGTAGATCTTGCCTCTGTGAAAATTTTCTTCTCATATTTCCCTGTCCTATTTAATTCAAGCATTCAACTTGGGGTATATTGGGGATGTATCTATGCGAAAAATCGTACATGTATTTGCTTTTTTTGTATATTGAAATATTTACAGAAAATATATTAAAAATAAATGTATTGGGATGAACGTCAATGTTAACAATCGAGTTAAAAATGTTCACAGCATGCATGTTATAAATTATCACTTCTTGAAGAAGTTACATAATAAAGAAAATAAAAAATATATACTAGTTTAAAGATTACGTGGTTTTTTTTTTCAAATATGCAAGACCGTTTATATAGATGTCCGTATCGTCACTTTCTATAGCATTATACAATCGACACATTCGAGACGGTGTATTAAAGGAGCCAATATTTTTATTAAAATCCTGAAAATGAAATTTGATAGAATAATACAGAAGACATAATAAATAAAAACCTTTAAAAATAAAACACTATGTGGTCGAGTGGTTAAGATCCTGGACTACGAATACAAAGGTCGCGGGTTCAAATCCCGGCATGCACAAAAACAAAACAAAAACATTTTGTGTTAATTCAAATTTAATTAACACAAAATACTTTATGGAATATTTGCTTCACGTTCCAGAGTGATTGTATCGCCCTGGTGAAAAAAACAAAGGTTGCTTGAAATGACTAAGTAACCGTGTTTGGTGACAAAATCTGAATATCCAGAAAATCCACAATCTCCTTCCCTTTACCACTCCCTTCAGCCTCACAACACACCCCAAATTGGGAATGCTATAGTTCAGTCATTCCCAAAGTGGTCAATATCGACCCCCAAGGGTCGATTCCGACCTGCAAGGGGTCCACGTCAGTGAAAAAAAAAATTGGGGGTGCATGAGACGTAAATGGGAGTCCACGGGAGTGGATTCCATTTAGACAGGCCGTCACCAAAATGTTGGCTTCCCGCAAATGTAATAATCCACCTCACAGATAGTACCTATGTAGGTACTTACGTATTACTATCTTATAATGGACTTTAATTCCCTAATTATATTAATAATAATAATTTTTTTGGAAGATATTTTGCCGATTTGCTAGTACTTTTCGATTTCAAATCTCTATCGACTAGTGCTTTTTTTTCGGAGGGTAAATTTTGTTGATTTGCTAGCGCTTTTCGGGGGAGGTTTTTTCGTCGATTTGCTAGTACTTTTCGATTTCAAATCTCTACCGACTAGTGCTTTTTTTTGAAGAGGAATTTTTGTTGATTTGCTAGCACTTTTCGATTTGGGATCTCTGCCGACTAGTACTATTTTTTGACGAGTTCGACTACAATTGAAGTGTTCAGCGCAAAGGGTTCATTTCAAAGAACTAGCAGTCCCTGAAGCGTTCACAAAACTTTGAAGTTTTTCCCAACGCTAAAAAAAATCAATACTAGGAAAGCAGGGGGTTTATACAAAACAGAAAAAATCTACAAGTGGTCTACGGGAAAAAAAAGTTTGGACACCTCTGCTATAGTTCGACTGACTCCGGTTAGTCGAAAGCACCAACTCTTGCGCGGTATCTACATAAAAATAAAAATAAATTTGAAAAATAAGAATGTCGAGTTTTTTTTTCATTAAAACGATTATATTTCCCCTTAACGACAGCAATTATAATATTGATGATGTAATTTTACCTGTCGATATATTACCGGTTTTGTCAGTAGTTGATGTAGGTACCTAGTAGCATGCGCTAGATATAACCATCACACATCCCACATCCTATATCTACACACGCCGTGGTCGTGCCATCAGCTCTATAAACCTGTTAAACTCCCGACTCACCTTTTACCGGTTTTGTCAGTAGTTGATGTAGGTACCTAGTAGCATGCGCTAGATATAACCATCACACATCGCACATCCTATATCTACACACGCCGTGGTCGTGCCACCAGCTCTATAAACCTGTTAAACTCCTGACTCACCTTTTACCGGTTTTGTCAGTAGTTGATGTAGATACCTAGTAGCATGCGCTAGATATAACCATCACACATCGCACATCCTATATCTACACACGCCGTGGTCGTGCCATCAGCTCTATAAACCTGTTAAACTCCTGACTCACCTTTTACCGGTTTTGTCAGTAGTTGATGTAGGTACCTAGTAGCATGCACTAGATATAACCATCACACATCGCACATCCTATATCTACACACGCCGTGGTCGTGCCACCAGCTCTATAAACCTGTTAAACTCCTGACTCACCTTTTACCGGTTTTGTCAGTAGTTGATGTAGGTACCTAGTAGCATGCGCTAGATATAACCATCACACATCGCACATCCTATATCTACACACGCCGTGGTCGTGCCACCAGCTCTATAAACCTGTTAAACTCCTGACTCACCTTTTACCGGTTTTGTCAGTAGTTGATGTAGATACCTAGTAGCATGCGCTAGATATAACCATCACACATCGCACATCCTATATCTACACACGCCGCGGTCTTGCCATCAGCTCTATAAACCTGTTAAACTCCTGACTCACCTTAGAATGCAATAAAGTTGCAGGCTTAAATGTACAAGTTTTTTAATCAACACAAATATTGGAAATAACCTCAAAATCCGTTGATGTAAGTTATACGACTCGACGATGTGTAAGTAAGCGCGAACGGAGAACATTCTTACACAATTAGAAGTACCGCAATATTATGTGACGACTTTTTTGTCTCTTTCTCTCTCATGGTATACGGCATAAGAACCCGGAGAAAGTGATTTATCGCAAATTTGTATAGGTTGGGTAAAGATATAAAGCTCTCTCTCCATGTATATTCTTACTCCCAAGTGTGGGGGGCATTTTACGTCTGGTATTTAATCCATGTGTATATATATTTTTAAAATAAAGAAAATTATTACAGTTTTAAATTTAATAAATGCATTCAAATAAACTCAAGTCAAAATCACGCAGCTTTTATGTTAACATTATTTATGGGTAGGTACACATTTATTTTTTAATGTTAAAAATAAAGACAAACATTCCCGGGTTATGAATAACCTGACAATATTCGAAAAACTTCTACTACCATCATAATAAGCGAAAAATGTTGCTTGCGCAATGATGGGTCTAAGCTAGCAGAGGAATTGAAACCACGACGCCCGGTTGGGAATTCGACGCGTTTTTCCACTCAGCTACTAACCGGCCTATTAGATCATAAACACTAAAAGGTGAATAATTACATATTTAGTTACCTGCAAAACATATATATATATATATATATATATATATTTATATTTATATTTATTTATATATATATATATATATATATATATATATATATATATATATATATATATATATATATATATATTTATATATATATATATTAGTACTGGGCGTTAACTATAATTCGAAAAAACCCCAACGCCGTTATCGTTGGCGATTGTTAACTGTTAAATATAGCCGTTGAAAATAACGCCGACGTTGACTATTTTTTGGTAAACTACCAATATACTATTTCTTCTAAATTACATATAACTACACAAAGCGTCCTTGAGGTGATTTTCTCACGAAAACGGTGCTATAAAATTTATCTATTTATTATTATTATTAAGTTTAGACGTTGAATTATATGAGCTAATAATGCGAACGCAATAGTAAAAAAGTAAAATAATATATTGCGTCGTATTGTCTACTAAAACTTAATTTATTTGCTTACTAGGTATTTGTACTTTGGCCGTGAAACAAAACATAAACATTAGACAACTACATCATTAATCGTATTCTTCAATTCACGATATATTATAACGACGATGAAAAGACATCGTCGTTATAATATATCTAGCTGTTAGATATGTTTTACTTGTCATTATTTTCGTCGCTTGATTCTAGGCGCTACGTATCGGTCGATTCGGATAGGAAAGTCCACAAAGATGTCTACTAAGAAGATGTATAACCAAAAGATTATTCCAAACTACGTATAATATTGTGGACGACGCACACACTCTTTACACCTTTTTAAAGAGTAAAATAATAGGTACATGACAATTCGAGGCGTCGTTAATATATATCTGGCTGTTAGATATTTTGGTGACATTCGGAGAATTATTTGACATAACAGTTACATTTTAGGTGCCGTCGTTATTTAACCTAGCCATTATTTTATTCGCTTGACTCTTGGAGCTACGTATCGCGCGTTTCGGATAGGATATTTCACAAAAACTTTTAGTAAGAAAGTATAAAAAGATACACATAGTGTCGCTTACGATGCATAAACTCTTACACCTTTTTGTTTACTTGGCGCTAACGCTAATACAATAATAATAGCGTCGAATAATATTCGTATGTATGTACTAATATTTTTAATAATAATATCTAACTGTTGGCGCAAATTTTCGTCAATAGCGTTAGACGTTGGCGGCATCTAGCTGTTATTTATAACACATATATATATATATATATTAATAGTGGCTTAACTTCAATGTTTGTGTGAATATGCCTTTAATTTTTCCATTCTAGTTTTATAAATAAATAATATAATAACTGACCCAACACCACACCTTTGCTTCTTGTCTCCCAAACACATAAAGGTACCGATAATTTCTTAATTTTATTTCTAAAAAGCGTATATTTTTCATTACACAAAATATTTTGTTTGGTCGAATAGTTGGTAATCTAGAAAAACTGTTTTAGTAGGTTAATCCTCACTTTTGGGTGCTCACCTGAATTTTCGCGTAAATCTATCTGTCAGATTCAAACAACTTTTTGTACGCCATCTCTCAATTTTGTTAACTCTCTGTAAGGAAAGATGTGAATCTAACAAGTGAAATAAAATACTTCCAAGGTTGTTTTTCATTAGTAGATAGTCCACAGCGATCAAAGTCGATCTATGATTGTCCTCTGAATGAATTATTATATCTGTACAGTTCACCGGAATTTGCGGGGAAAACCTGTAGATATTTTGAAAATTTGCTTAATTCATCGTCATTAATGGTTTTGATCCCAAGAAGTAGATCACCATTTACCAAAGCGATGCGCTTTTTTATCTTTATAGTTAATACCGCACAAGAGTCCCAACTGCTCCTAACCGTCTAGAGCCACTGAGACTGTGGCACCCTCGATCGGGGTATGTTGCGAAGTTGAAGGTAGGGGAAGGAGATTGCAAGAGGAAGGTTTAAAAGTGCCTGGCTATTCAGATTTGGTCACCAAACACGGCTTAAGTCATTTCATGTAAAGTTTCAATTCTGAATGGTGGTCTTTCATCAGGGCGATACTTAGAGTATCTACCACTCTGGAACGTGCCGCAAATATACAAAACATTATTTTATATTCATTAAATGTGTTATGACACATATTAATTACGTAAAAGTTGTTTGCGCACGCTGGGTTCGAACCCGCTACCTCTGGATTCGTAGTCGGTCGTCTTGCCACTCAACCACGCAGGCCATTAATGTTTAAAAAACACGTATTAAAAGCGTATTAATATGCAGAATACTCCATAATATATCAATATATATTTTTTTTCTTTTTTGTTTTAAAGAAAGAAAAACATTCCCGTGTTACAAATAACCTGACAATTTATTTATATATTATTTTACTTGAATGTACATTTTTTTATTAGTTGGTAAATTGCCAAGCAATTGGATGGCAATTTGCAAAAGTGTTTTTTTAACTACATTGTAACATATAATAACACAATATTTTAAAAAAACTCCACATCATATTAAGCGGAAAATGTTGCTTGTAATGCTGAAAGACTTTGCTAGCAGATGAATTTAACCCACAACGCCCGGGTGGGAATTCGACGCGTTAGTCCACTCAGTTACTATCATAATATTGCAATTTAAAAAATATTAGTTGCGAATCTAACAGATTCGGGAACATAATATCATTATAATATATAACTAATGTACAGTCCTTTAATGAGTTTTATTTGATTACTCGTGAGAGTGCAACTTCTTTGTGTATTTTATTTACATTCTGTGAGTTTACAAAAAGACAGCGACATTTTTTTTACCTAAAAACAAGAAAATCAGAACTGAACAGTTAATAAGTAAGCAGTTACTGGTTCGAGGGACAGTTTTCTTTTTTAAAACTTAATAATAATAACAGTTGGCTAATTTTTATAGCGCCGTTTTCGTGAAAGAATATCTCCTCGAGGGGGCTTAATAACATTATTAGACCCTCAGAGCAAGAATATATATGGAGAGATAGCTAAATATTTTTACCCAACCTGTATAAATTTACGATAAATCCCTTTCTCCGGGTTTTTACGTCGTAAACCGTGAGAGAGAAAGAGACAAGACAAGTTCTCACATAATATAGCACTTCGCGTCTCATAATATTATAATATCTTCGTCTCCCGCGTATTCGGCGACTCAACTCACTACGTTTTAATATGCGACATAACTCAACGGTTTTTTAGGTTATCTCCTATATTTTTTTGATAATAATACTGTTAAAAGGTGGTTATATAAATAAACAAAAACATTATGTCGACATGTGCTATGAATGGGTGAATAAATACTCTAGCCCTGGCCCTAGACACGCCCAGGTCTAGCCGTGGTAGGCAAGAATTATCAATGCTGACTACAGAAGCGCTCCCTCCTGTATATTATTATGCTGAGATTAGACCACATTTCTAGGTAATATCTGTTCAGTGAATGGGAAACACTGACTTAGTGTAGAACCTACGATAAAAACCTTTAAGAAAAATGTAAGTAGGTATATTCATATGGATGTATAGATATATATCTGGCTCTAGGAAAAGGAAATTGTGGGAATAATTTAATTGAACTAACCAAAACCACTAACTGTGATATTCTAGGTATTTTTTTTTTTAACTTCAGTCATATCTTATTGCAATGGTTTAGCAATCTCCTTCCTGTGGTAACATTTTTAATTGCATAATTGTGAGCGTTAATATTTAAATTACATAAAAAATATGAGATTAATATACCAAATGTGTTTTGTATGTTAATATTTTAATAAATAAAAAAAATATGCACACGGATCCTTGACCGCAAATATTGGCAGATTATGGAAAGTTCCTAATCACAGAAGTACCTGTTATCAAAAGCACTAAGGAAAAAAATCGAATGCAATAATTTACTTAGGTATTTATTCATATAAATATAATACTTATTCAATGCATTACAGTAGCAAGTTAGTCACTTATTCTCAGTACACATGCATAATGGATGTAAGTACAAAAATAAAACTATTGTACTATTTACGGACGGCGATTTTCCTGAAAGGTGTTCAGCTTCACTTGTTGGTGTCGATGCTAGGTTCACCTGAAAGAAATAAAAAATAATTTTATCAACGGATAACTGCATTTCACGCCTATTTGATTCTTGATTAAGCATAAAATTTTTGATGAAATGTCCAATCTACTCTTAGGTAAGACGGGTAAAATAATTGTTTGTTCAAATTTTTTGTAGAAATGATATCCTCGAGGCCTTTTTTGTAGTAAAACCATGTAGGTATGACCGTGTTAAAAATGTGGATATCCGGAAAGAGTGCAAATGTAATGAATAGGATTGAGAAAAGGACGCTTGGATGGTTTGGGCATGTAGAGGGACTAAACGAAGCAAGGATTGTGAAAATAATATATGACGCGAAAGTGGATGAAAGAAGAAGTCAGAGACGCTCGAGAAAGGCATGGCACGACCAAGTGAATAAAATATTTATTTCTCTTGAGGAGGTATGGAACTGGCAGAGGAAGAATAAAAGTAGATTGAATGCTGTAGAAATGAGATCCCTGAGGCGTATGTGCGGTAAAACCACGTATGACCGTGTTAATAAAGTGGATATCCGAAAATAAAGCAAGGCTGATTTAAGCGTAGTGAATAGGATCAAGAATAGGACGCTCAGATAACTTGGGCCTATGGAGCGGATGAACGAAGAAAAGAGTGTGAGAAGAATATATGACGCGAAAGTGAATGGAAGAAGAAGTCGGGGACGCCCGAGGAAGACATGACACGATCACGTTAATCAAATACTTCAGTAGGGCCATGTCAAGAGTCAGAATAACAGAAAAGTATGTATGAGACGGTGTATGAATGTGAATGAACACATTATGAATTAAATTTTAAAGCGTTTTTAACTAAAAAAATATAGGTGTATTAAAATCTACACGAAAGACATAAATAAAATTAATTAAATAACTTGAAGAAATATGAATTAAAATTAATGTAAAACAAAGGTAGGTAGTAAAAAAAAAACAATTAAACACACGAAAAAATCATTAAAAAATGTATAAAAAACGAAGGTATGATTACACAAATTATCTGCATGAGTATTTATTTATTTATTAAAGCAGATAGGTAACATTACATACATATTGAGAGATACAAAGTAAAAGTAAGGTGATCAATCCATTTATAAAGTGTTCTCGTCGTGCGTTGAGTATTGGATGCAATCATAAGGTATAATTATATTACACTGAGAAAATAAAAATAATAGGAAAAAATGCAAAATGACATTACATAAAAATAAATCATAAAAAAAATAATATCATAACAAGTGCAAATCGAGTACTAGGTAGTTACGAAATTGCAACAGACTCCATAAAAATAAAGTACAATTCATACCAGAGGCGGCTCGTGACTTTTTGGTGTGCTAGTGTGCTGCGTTTGAAAAATACGACGTTATTGATGTTGTAGCCGAAAATGTTGTTTTTTTTAATAAAAAAAAAATTGTTTGTAGTTTTTTGAGTTTTTTTTTTGTTTTGTTGGGTCTATGATCCACCAAAACTGAAAAATGTCCAGACATTTTTTTTTTTTTTAACAATTGCTATATTCGGCTACAACAACATCAATAACGTCGTATTTTTCAATATCAGCACTCCAGCATTAAAAAAGCAACGAGCCGCCCCTGATTCGTACCTTTAAATAACTTCATTGTGCTACCTACCGATTGTGTTACCTTAATATCTCAATTCATATATTTTATTGGAAGTCTTTTGTTTTATTTAACTTTCCTTGCATATTGTTCTTTACATTTTCTTTTTTTTCGTACTCCCTTTTTTATTTAATCGTTTTTTTTCTATTTGAGTGTATTAACTTTATTATTCCAATAATTAACAAAAAAATTACACAACTTGTCACGGCATGATTAGTTTCTTAGAAAAGGCATCTGCCTAGTTAGAAACTAATCTCAACTGTGCCGTAATGTATTCACACTTGTATTAAAGCTTACACTCTACAAGATTATGTATTTACCACGTTTACATTTGGCTTATGTTTGAAAATTTGTATTATTGTGTATTATCTATAAAATAATACTATAAAAAATTAATCGCCTTTTTCTTAGAATAATAAATCTAAGCTCTTTTTTTAACATTCACTCCACACAGGAGGCCTTGAGAGAAATAATTTCCCTCAGGGACTATGTCATCTTTGGGGATACTGTATGGCGGGTCTTTTCGGGGAAAGGAAGGAGTGAACCTGGGTCTTAAAGAGACCTGAAAGGAGGGAGGAAACACAGAGGCCGGTAAATCATTCCACAGCCGAACTGTTGAACATAAGAACGAGTCATAAAAGCGACCCGTTCTCATGTATTGAATGTCAACCGTGTAAAAGTGTTGGGCGCGCGTTTGTCGAGTTTCCCGACTATGCACCAGTACTGAAAGAATCAATGACGCAAGTTCCTCGTAGCATCTTTCATTGAAATACCTGTAGAACAAGGACAGCATTCCCACGTGATGTCTGTGCTCCAAAGATTGCAATCCGCTTGTTAAGACAGGAGAATCTATCAAACGGACCGCCTGTTTCTGCACTGAGTCAAGGATCTATATTTTCAGGTATTAAGGGGCTCCAGACCAGAGGTGGCAGCCAAATTCAACAGTGGAGCGCACTTGCGATTTGTAAAAGGTCAGCAGTTGTGTACTATTGAAGTATCTGCGAGCCTGTACAGTACGCCCGACTTGTGAAAGGCTAACTTTACTCTGGCTTCGATGGAGCCCCCGTGCCTTACCTAGTCACTTAAGGTTACACCAAGCATTTCAATGGAAGGCTTGTTGGTTACTTAAGGTAGCTTAGCTAATACCAGGGTACCTATACAATAATTACTGATAATAGGCTCACCCAGAGAAGCGAGGTCCATCCATATAGTAGGCCTTCCGGTGTCGATTCAGCACCCCGAAGGCACGCTGCTTGCCCCTGCGCGTACCAGCGTCAATGCGCGTGCTCCTCGGCTTAGCGCGGCGCGCCCGGCCCTGGCGCAGCACGCCGTGTCGCCACCCCGTGCCGCGCGACCGCCCTTCCCAGCGCCGCCCTGACACTATAGCCGCCCCCGACGGCTCCGCGCAACATAAAATCACCAACAATATTACGCCCAGCAGAAATATGACGTTGCATATCTTCATGGTTGCGATGCACTTCTTCCGGTTACCGCTGACTTTGGGCGATGGAGATATGTAACAAACCGGGTGAGGTCCTGATGATCTTAAGGACAATGAACAAAGAGACCGAGCAACGTGTAAAAACAAAGAGTTCTGGTTAAGAAGGATTACCTTCTACGGTTTGTCTTCCGGGTACCGCTCTTATCAAAGGATGTTAGGTTTGTGATACCTCGAATTTAATGATATCACTATGACACCGTTTATTTTTTACAACAAAACTATAAATAAAGATTACATGTCAAATAATTAATCATCAGTGGCTTTGTGGGCAGCAACCGAAATTTCGGTAATCACAGAAAACATAAAACTCTCTAAACTTTGACCCAATTTAAATTGTTATAATAATAATAAAGTTTTATTCCGGAAGTTACGCAGGAGTAGTACAATGCAATACCTTTCATAATTGATATCAATACATAGTAATTATAATGTTAACAAATAAAAATTCACAGAAAAAAAAATATATTAAATAAAATAAAAAAATTAAATAATATAAGCAAAAAATATTAATGAAGGATAATAGGCCTCATTAATGCAAAACGCCATCAAGAAGGAGTCCATCCTGGCAGCGTTAAGATTGACGGGGCCAATAATTTACTCCAATGCGCTTCTACGCTTGAATTCGGGATCTGACGGGATTCTATATATTTAATGCTACATTTTGCCATTTACTAGTATTTAAATGTTGATTTTCGTCGTCATTTTGACAAAGTATTTGATCTTATCCTCATAAATATTAATGTGAATCTAAGCTAAACGGCGCCTGGCGTAGATAGTTTTTATCTATATATTTGACTATATTTTTTTTAATTGGACTTAGTTATGCAGAAAGCATCCAACCGCAAATGGATGAAACTGGGAAAAAGGCGTTTGAAAATATGAAGATAAAAAAGCATTAATATGCGTTATCGGCATTTGCAAAGTAAATATCAGTGTTTTTTTTATATTTATTATTTATGAACATTATTATAAATAGGTTATTTATAATCAGTCAACGTGTGTATTTAAAAAAAAAAGAAACTTATGTTATTGTACATTTTTTTTTAACTTCAATTTAAGTTGAATATCTGCAATGTCCATTAGTAAAAAAATATAAATCAAAAATCTATTGCATTTGGAGCTTGGATGTTTTCAGCAGATATAAATTTTGGATGTAACTATAGGAAAACATGCAAAACTCGATTTAGGCAAATTGTGAGTTAGACGCTTTCTGCATAATTACGTCCGATTTGCACTGCTATTTTCTGCAAAATCTTATCCCTTTTTCATATCCCGTGAGAATTTTTCGTTCTTACAAAAGACTACGAACTCATATCAAGTATAAAATGAGAATTATAAAGGGAGAGATGCGAATTTTCATTCCCCGCCGTCGGGTCGGGAAGTAACTGGTTCGATGTCCACCCATTGATAATATAGGTTTTTTTTCTATTTAGTATAATATACAGGCGTTAGCAGATTATGCACAAACTCTATACTCCTAAACAATATCTATGAAATTTAACCTCTAAGTAATAACTTTGTTATAATATTCATTTCATTTCATCTTTTCTTTTCTTTGTCGTTTTTTATTTATTTTCTGTTTTTATTATTATTTTTTTATTTTTGTGCACAACCTCTTACTCCTAAACAATATCTATAAAATGTAACCTTCATGTAATAACTTTGTTCTTGTATTATTTTTTCTTTCTTTGTCCTTTTCCTTTTTTATTACTTTCTATTTTTATTAATATTTATATTAAATATTATTCCGTTTATGTACAGTTTACACTACGCCTGTCTCGACACAGGAATCTCCTAGTGAGACAGACATGGACCAAACCCATGTTTTATATTTCAACAAGACAAATAAATTATTTTTTTTTAAATAGGAACTATCAGCGCTATGTTAATCTGCCGCCTGGGTCAGACTGTTCTAATTGCGCCTGCAAAGGACTGGCATTTCTGATGTTTACTGATTATTGTTTATTTTTAATATTTTAAACAAAATCAACATCTCTAAGATTTCTAACAAATTTTCGTCGCTAAGCAAAATAATCCAGATAATTTATAACTTTTATTATTCAGCATACAATGCATTACGTGTAGGTATATTTGAAACTTACGACC
Organism: Drusus annulatus; assembly: GCA_022651775.1. NCBI lineage: Eukaryota > Metazoa > Arthropoda > Insecta > Trichoptera > Limnephilidae > Drusus > Drusus annulatus. The sequence goes on from JAGWCC010000574.1 coordinate 126,886, forward strand.
CCCTAACTAGGCAATTGCCCGCATTGTTGTGCTTGAAGAAGATAAAGTAATTTGTTCAAGCTGGGTATCGAATCGACGACCTCTGAGTCTGGAACAAAGGGGCTTACTGCTCTGCTACGGGTCTCGCAACCGGTGTTCTTGTAGAAAATATTTATAATATTATTTCCACATTGAATATTTTTTTTATATTTTCGAGAAAAGCAGTCACGTTGTGGTTTGACGTAATACATGAAATAAAACAGTAACTTTATATCACATGACTATTTTTATTATAATATCGTAGTTTGGTTCATGCCTCAGCTTAATCAGGGCAATATATTAATAACTGTTACACATACCGGGGTCGAATGAATAATTATTTTATATTGACTTCAATTATTATGAACTCCAGACGCGAGCACTTGAGAATACAATCAATTGCCCCCAATAAAGTGGTATACAAATAAATATTCAACAAATGACTTGGAATTAGATTCATGGAATATTGAACCAACACAATGATATGTGTCTAATTGATTTAACAGATGCATATGTATCTTTTTAAAAATAAAACATTTTATATTTCAAGTAAACAATTTATATATATTTTTATTGAGTGGAAGAAAACAGATCCTCAAGACATAATATCGCTGTGCTAGTTCAATACTGTAACAAGTAAGAAAAAAAGATTTATTGGTGTTTTTTGATTCCTTATGTTATAATGAATCAAAAGACACCAATAAGCCTAAAAAAAAAATTTTACGTATTTTTTAAATTTTATTTGGGAGACCAACAGTTTACATGTATATTATGTAGAACATTACATGGGTAGTATGAATATAACCATTTATAGTTGTCCACTTGGGTAGTTATACACAAGTAAGTGAATCTTATTTTAAAAATCAAACAAAAAATTAAGATAAAATGTACAAGAAATACAAATCAAATTTTTAAAAATAAAAAAGAAATACAACAACAAAAAATAATAAGCGTAAATTTTTAAAAAATCCTAACAGTATGATTAAAAGGGTTGTGGAAAAGGAAGGGCATGAGGAGGGATCGATCCAGATGAAATGCATATGTATAATGATGGTATAGTAATGAACAAAGAAAACAGCGATATGTTTCATTGGAAATGAATGCAACATCGGCCTCTTCAGTGTACAAAGTCCACGGTAAGTTACCTGATTCCTGTGCTTCAAAGTGAAACACTATTTATTTTCTTAATTCGTTTAAGGCAATAAGAAATACAAGACACAAAACTAACTCGAACAAATTCGCACACAGCCATCCGAAATTAAAATGCAGACCTTTTTCAAATTTAATTGGGGTTTACGAAGGAATCCCAAAACGTTAAATAATTTACCAAATTTGACATCATCAACACCAGCACTCAACAATACAAATATACACCTCAAATAAACCATCTACAAGCACTAAAACTACTTTAAGTTTAAAAAAACACTCAAGTATTGTGTTTACAAAATGTAGGTAATTACAAAATATAGGTAAATAAAGAAATGGCAGAGAATTGTATTATTCTATCTGCTTCGAAAAATATGTATAAATAAATATAGTAGGTTATCAATCAAGTGTAGCTTGTGTTACTTTATCAATCTAGTAGGTATATTAATAAGATGTTCATAATAAATGTTAAAATAAAAACAAAACGCCAAAAGGAAAATATTTACTCTGGGCAACGGCAAACAATATTATTAATTCAAGAGTCGCTAGTTCATACACCTCTGAATGTTTTTTTTTCTGTTTTAAGAGATATTGTACATAATGCCTAAGTAAATAAATCTAATGGGATTCCGAATATCAAACTTCTACTGACCAAATTGTTTAGAGAAACATTATAAAACCAAAGTCCACATTTCAACGTTGTTGAAAAGTTTCAACAACGTTGAAAAGCTTCAACAAATAACGTGTTTTTGCAAGTACCTACCTAATAATCATTTATATTTCCCTGAGCTTGTGGCAATCGGAGGAAAATTATATGCCAGGGCGTTCAGTTCACAGAAGCTGTTAAACTATTTTTGCCCTCTAAAAATAAATTAATTTAAAAAGGAAAAATATGTTTGTTGTATTTTAAAGAGATAATTTGTTGGGTTCTTACCATCATGTTTTTCATCCAAGTTCCTATCCTATCCAATTATTTCGCCATATCGAATTCCATATTCAACAACACCGTGTTCGAAACAATTGACAATTAAACAAGAGTTTTGGTATGAAAAAACGTGTTGCTCGTTCGTTTTTCGCTTGTTCGGCAGTTTATTGTATGATCTCTTAAAGTTTAAAAAATAAATGTGGTGTTTTGTGAATAAGAAGACTAAAATAAGTATGGCTTTTCGTGTATTGTTTCGGTAATATTTTTTGTAAGAAGAATTCAAGAACTTCATCGGTGAGTGAATGGTTTCCCATTTCCCCTTCATTCCATAATCTTTCCACAAGCTACAATTAAACACTTCCATCAAGTAATGTAGTTAATCGTTTACAGTCCACTACTTTCCGAATTCATTTGATGCTAGAAACCCATTCGGTGTTTCATCGCAGTTTTTTGATCCAACAGCGTTCGTTGTTTGTATGTTTACACTTCTCTTTAATAACTTAAACGAAACTAATTTTCCTTCTTTTATTTTTGGGACTAGAACAGTTTCATAGCCTTTTGTTTGAATTTGGCGCTGGTTTATCCCTTTGTTGACATAAAATATCCACAAACCAGTATAACCAGTATCGTCAAATATTTATATTAACTTCTTGATTTGAGAACAAATATACCTGGAGAAAAACTTGCGAACGGAGTTGAACAGTTTAGAGGTGATCTTTGACTGAGTGTTACCTGTTGAATATTCTCTGTCGAAGTTAACGATATATCAGCTTCGCCGGTAAGTACTCAAATTTGTATTGGTTGTTGTTACATGTGTTACTATCACTGCACATACGTACATCGTATTCAGAAAAGAATAATCTTAATTTCTAAACGTCAATTTAACTTTTCTATTTTTATTGATTGTTTCCTAAATTTTTCGACGGTGTTTGTACAGTACCAATATGGATTCAATTGGATTTCACAATCCCTGAGCCCAGAGTTAAACCATTATTATTAGTATTATTACTAGCGTTTTTATTTATTAACCCATGGTTTCAAGGAAGGTTATCATTCTTTTTAATGTGAATACCGCTCAAGAGTCCCAACTGCTCCCAACAGTCTAGGGCCAGTGAGACTATAGCATTCCCAATTGGGGTATGTTATAAGATTGAAGGTAGCAGGGAGATAAGGAGATGGGGAAGATGAAGGTTTGAAAGTGCCTGGCTATTCAGAACTGGTCACAAAACACGATTAAAGCCATTTCAAGAAATTCTATTCTGAATGGTTGTATTTCACCAGGAGAAACAAACTTTTCGATGATTAAAAGAAAAATTTAAAGAGTTACGATGAATTTAATATAGTAAACATTCTTATTTTTGTTTTTAAAGAGTTTTATTTAAGAATGTGATTTTTTACTAAATTTTATTAATTCGCTACCGGTTTTGACACGGCGCGTCGGTGTCATTAACCTTTCCGTACCTGAAAATGTACGGTCTGAAGGTGGGTGACGTAGTTGTTCCATTTGATCTTGCTTGTGAAAATGTTTTTACAACATAATCTTAGGGAATTTGTTTTTGCTAACACTTAGAGAGAAGTATTTTCATCAAATGTCTCCTAATATATCCTTAGGAGGTTGGCTATAATCGGGTGAATTTTTCAATAATGGCACTTACTACAAGATAAAACTATACAATTGATTACCACTATCCTACAGAAAACTCCATACACTTAAAACTAAAATCGTATAAACTAGTCGCTTCCATGTGGCCTAGCCACAGTTTGATAATGACTCTGAACGTCGAAACAGCTGTTACTAAAAATAACAAAACTTAATAATATTAATATTGATCAAAGTAAATAATTTAAAAATAAAAAAAACTCTTTTAAGCATTAATAATAAATGGATAACTTTTATAGCGCCGTTTTTGTGGGAAAATCACCTCAAGGGCGCATTACAAATTGATTTATCTAACCTATAATTTATCACTTAAGCTTATAACTAATAACTTACAGTTAAGATTTATTACTAATAGCTTACACCTAATATTTTCAACCAGTGACTTACAATAAGGACTTATAGCTTGTAACTAACAGTGAAATAGATGCTAACATTAAACATTAATATTTACACATACAATAAAAGTAAAAAATAAAACTTATAACCAACTTATTACCAAATTATTTACAACGTGGATATTCACAGACATAGTACAAGGAAATGCAAAGAAATCAGACTACCAGAAAGAATAAATCCAAAAACAAAAACAGTTTTCTCTATAAAGAGATGATTTTTTTACAATGCGCTGCCGGAAACCATGAAAATTATACTAAGCAACAAATCAAAAATAGCCTGCAAGAACCATATAAGATACATGAGTATGTTATATCAAGTAGTATATAACATTAGTTGTGACATCGTCTCTAGAAACGGCGTTGAAAGATATACCTCGATGGATCCTGGTCCTGGAATGCCTTTGAAAAATACCTTGTTCACTGGGGAGACCGTCCTTGCCGAATTTTAGACAAACTTATAACTCGTAAAATGCGCAACTAATATTTTTGTGATTTTTTTTTTTTATAATACCAAATTTAAATTATACAATTTAAGTCTGGAATAGTAGTATATATACAATAGGTTGACTTAAAATTGTACCAGTTTGAAGACGCCCATTATAAGGTGAAACCAGTCAGGTCTTAAATTAAAAAAATAGTGGAATATAGTAAAAAAAATGGTATTATTAAAATCATTAAAATAGAGTAACACCACGAATCAACAGTTTCAATATTAGAAATAATAATATTTTTGTGTTAATTTTCAGAAATGAACAAAATACTACTGATTTTTACAGTCATACTCTGCGCTGTGGTCTTCGTAAGCCAGGCTGAAGCAAAAGGGTGAGCATTATTTTTCTTTACTTAACTACTTACATTTGTTCTAATAGGATAAACGGTTTAGTAGGAATGTTTTTATCACCAATTTAATTTTGTGTAGTTTATTTCTATCATCGAAAACATTTACTTTTTTTTAAGAAAGTCAAGCATTCCCAGATTACGAATAACCTAACAATATTTGAAAAACTCTTACTACCATCACAATAAGCGGAAGATGTTGCTTGTGTAATGATGGAGGGCTTAGCTAATAGATTAATCGAACTCACGATGCCCGAGTTTGTTTGTGAATATCGCTATTCATTTAATCAATGAAAAAGCAACTTGCAAAATGGTCGACATACAGAGGAGTGATAATATTTTAATAGCTATTACATCGTGAATGGTTTCATAAACAAAACAAAGTATTTAAAAACGTTGTTATCATATTTTACTTTTCGATAATTTGGAGTGGGAAACGATGTACCAGTTTATATTTACACAGCTTTTTATGAGAGTACATCTTTATAATGAAAACTTAGATATATTACAATGTATTATCTCTGTTTTGTATTATCAACTATGTATTGTGTTTGAAAAATAAATAAAACAGTTATTTCATAAAAGTAGTAAAATATTAAATATATTTTTTTAAATCATTTCTTTCCCCTACTGCCTTTTTGATTCCCACTCAAGCATTGCAGGTTGAATCCTCTGTCAGTCTCCCATCATTGCAAAAGCAACATTCTCCACTTATAATGATAAAAGTAGGATGAAACCAAATATTATCAAGTTATTCTTAACACAGGAATGTATATTTAACGTTAAAAACAAAGGAAATTAATTATTATTTACTCTTAAATTAATTTCAGAAACCACGGCAGACAACACGATGACAACTCGGAGGTAAATTGTTTTTTTCATTATTATTTCATTTATTGTTTTATTTTTTATATCCGTACGTAATCCAGTCATCTTAGAGAAAAATATAACCTTAAGTAAAATCAATTAGGAAAGTTTAATTAACTTGGCAGATATGCTCTCTATTACTTTCTGGTTAGTAAATTTTAGCGTTGGGAAAAACTTCAATGTTTTGCGAATGCTTCACGAAAGCTAGTTCTTTAGAATAAACCCTTCGCAGTGAACACTTCAATTGAAGTCAAACTCGCAAATTTTTTTTTTAATTTGTCCCGTATTTGTTAAAACAATAGAACTGGAACTGGTTCCTCGCCAAAATAAAAAGTACTAGTCGGTAGAGATTTAAAAACGGAAAAAACTAGAACTAGTTCCTCGCCGAAAAACTTTCAAAACGAAAAGAGCTGGAACTGGTTTCTCGCCAAAAAACACGTACTATAATATTACGTAGATTTCAAATTTTAAAACGAAAAGAACTTCCAAAAAGTCACGTTCCTTTCGATCGAAGAACTTTGAAGTCGAACTTTAATTGAAGTTTGTAATGATGTACTTCTTTATAGGCTTTGGAGTTCGACTTCACAACTGAACTGATGCAAATTGAAGTAGTTCTTCTCTATCTAACTTCCATTGAAGTATTTGTTCAATGAAATTAATTGAATGAAGTTAATGAAATGAATGAACGCCAAAATGAACTACCAACTTCAAATTGAAGTATTTCTTCAGTGAACAATGAATGAAGTAGGAACTGCTGCCAAAAAAAGCAGTTCTTTGAAGTAGTTCTTTCAGAGCGGTCACAACGCTAATAAATTTACCAAAAATGAGGAGCCTGAGGAGAAGGCACCAACCTGAAAAATGTGACTTATTTTTGGGTTTTCCGAAATTTTCTTCATAAATATTTTTCTTTCAAAATTAGACTTCCTATAATAAAAAGGCTGGTTGAATTTCAAACCATCCACTTCCCCAATTTCTGTCAAGATTCAAAATAATCGTTAATAATTTCACGTCAAATGCTGAGATTACCTTTTTTTAGAAGAAAACAAAAATAGCATTGAATATTTTTATTGCCTACATAAAGTGGTTACAATGCATATCTCACAATTTTAAAATTCGTTGCAGCTTATGAAATAAAGAGTTAATTGTTTCTCCTGTAAATTGACAAAATGGACTAGGTGATAAATGTGAAGATTTTAACAATCTCACATAGTATTAAAATACTCAACCAGACTCTAAGTAAAATTTGATGATGAGTTAATTTCAAGTAGAGATGTAACGAAAAGCGATTTGACTGAAATAATATCTATATGAAAAGGCTATATATCTTGGTCAATTTTTTCAGGGGAGGGGCTTTTCCCCTCCGTCGGGTTAGGTTGGGATAGGTGAATTATTACTACTCGTTTCCTTGTGATTTTATAACTAAGTTAGTGTTTTGTTGTGTGAATGTCTTTTCGTATTATTATTCAGTTCAGGACTGAATATCGGGAAGGTAGATTATATTTTTAGAAAAATTATCAAATATAATGTTGATGAGCGAAGCATTTATCCATAATGAGTTGATGATTAATGTAAGTAAGTCCAAATACACGGTGTTTAAAGAAGATATTATGAAAATAGTTGTGAACTATGAATACTTTATGAAAGAAAGGCTGATAAGAATATTAAAGAAGATTCAAATCTGTTAACGGAGGACTTATTGTGGTAATCCCTAGCAGAAAATTTTCAGAATATGCGAGGCTAGCAGTCCACAACGATGTGCTGATACTTGAAGTAACAATATATGGAGGGATAGCTAATTATTTTTACCCAACCTACACAAACTTGCGAAAAAACACTTTCTCCGGGTTTTTACATCGTACACCATAAGAGAGAAAGAGACAACAAATTTAATTACCCGCTTTTACGTAGTGACGCAATGATCTTAAGCTACTGGGCAACCGCGGGACTCCGCCCACATTTTTTATTATGGCACTAAACTTGACACAACTAAACGGTTTATTTGCTTATATGCTATATTTTTATTGATAAAAATACTGTGAAAAAGTGGCTATACGATTAAACAAAAACATTATGTCGACATGTGCTGTGAATGGATATACAAATACCGTAGCCCCAGTCTTAGCCACGCCCTTTTCCAACCGAGTCAGTTACTTCAAGGTAAAAGCTAGTAAAAACTGACTACAGATCGATCTACAGCTATACCTCTTGTATATTATTGCTCTAAGTGCTGATACCAACCCTGATGTACGGCAGTGAGGCATGGAACTGGCAGGGGAAGGATGAAAGTATGCAGACTGAATGCTGTGGAAATAAAATCCCTGACGCGTCTGTGTGGTAAAACCATGTATGACCGTGCTATAAATGTGAAGATCCGGTAAGAACGCAAGGCTGATGCAAAATTAATAAATAAGATTAAGAAAGGGACGCTAAGATATTTTGGACATGTAGAGCGAACGAACGAAGAAAGGAGTGTGAGAAGAATATTTGACGCGAAAATATGGTAGAAGAAGTCCGGAACGCCCGCGGAAGACACGGCACGATCAAGTGAATCAAATATATAATATATAAATATTTAAAAAAAACTTAAGGTACACTTTTCAATAAAATAACCTAAAATGTATTATATTCATATGATGTTCATTTTTAATCATAAAAAAATAATTTCAAGAAACCCATGATAGTATTCCCTCCCTAAGCACAAGAATTTTCTCAATTAGGGAGGTATTTATCATTAACTAGAAACTAGACACTGTATATAAACTGGATTAATATTATACCTACTGTTAGTATTAAGAATAAATGTTTATTTTTGTACAATTGATTAAATAAATAAATAATTTAAAAAAATTAAATACTTGAGTCTGGTCATGTCAAGAGTCAAAATAAGAGAAGAGTATGTATGAATGTGAATGAAGCAAATAGGGTACGATAAGACAGAGTTGTGTGGTGGTCCACCCACTCTGCCTACCCCTGCAGATAAACGGCGTGTTGGTAAGGTAGTTAGTTGGTTAATTTTGACTCAGTAGGTACCTACTTACGTGTGAAATTATGTTATTGTACATTGATGTGTAGCACGTAATAAAATAATTGGGATAGTTAATTAAGTCAATTTATTAATCGACTTTTGCAAAATTTCCAATTAATAATAAATGGCAATGAACTTTACAGGCCAACTATTGAACTATTGCACCATCGATAACAAATTTTATATTTATCAAAATATTATTCTTTTAAGTTCCTAATTTTCGTGGAATACGAAGTCATTAACTCTTAATTAAATTAATTGCCTCAATAATCTAAAAAAAGAAGATAAAAAAAAAATTAAGTTTTTTTGTGGGAATACCGCACACGAGTCTCAACCACCCGCAGCCAGATTGGGATATGTTGTGAGGCTGAACGGAGTGGGTAAGGAAGGGTGATAGTGAAGATGGGGGTGAAGAAGTACTTGGCTATTCAGATCTGGTCACCGAACACGGCTAAAGCCATTTCAAGCAATGCTTCGATTCTGAATGGTAGTCTTTTACCAAATGAAGGGAATGTTTGTCTTTTTTTTTATGAGAAAAAATGTGTATTTGTAACTACAAATGTTACCTAACAGTTTACATAATTACCCGTTCTCAATCATTTAATAATTCCAATGTCAAGAACTGTAACAAAAAATGAGTACCTAATCAAAAAGTTCGAAGTGAAAATATAAAAAGTAGATGAGATTACCTATATAATAGATAATAGAAAACATAATATGTTCGTTTCTACTAAAGACTTAAAACTGTAACTGTACATGAACCAATATTAGAGAATGAATTACACATAACATAATTGCTGTTCCTCAATCATCACAATACTAATTATGGGTATAATTCTCCAATGTACAGAATGTCGAGACTTGTCAACTGAAGCCATTGAAATTTTTGGCAGCAGTCTAAATGATTTTTGTCATTCTTTACGACTCTACCAAAACTTTGACTAGACCATGGCTTGAATGTTTTCTCTTATGTTTATTTTGTCATATTTTTGTCATCGCTTCATGTATTATTATGTATGTGCTATCCCTTCTCTGTTGCTCTTTTTTCCATTTCGTGTTTTATGTCTTTTTGTTATTGGACTTTAGTCCGTTAATTTATAAATGAATAAATAACGCAATCACATATCGTAGGCTTCAAAGAGATGATATTTGAACAAGCAAGTTGCAGGCACGTTATTCCAGACTAAGAGATTCTACTGAAATTTCTAGGAGCGAATGCGCTGCATGAGGGAGACGGAGGAGTGCAAGAGGATGCAGAGGAAGAAGTCGCACAAGGACAGCAACAGCAACAGCGATGAGAGCGGGGAGGACCAGGAAGAGATGGTGAGTACAGACATTCACCTGCGCCATTACCTTGGAGTAACAATGTATGGAGAGAGAGCTAATTCTTCTTACCTAACCTATACAAACTTGCGATAAATCACTTTCTCCGGCTTTTTACGTCGTACACCATGAGAGAGAAAGAGGCAACAAAAATAACACAACGCTCTTATCTACTGTAAGGATGATCTTGGTCTCCCGCGTCTCTGGGGACTCAGCCCACATATTTTACTATGCAACTAAACTGGACACAAAAAAACGGTTTTTAGGTGGCTTTACGAATAAACAAAAACATTATGTCGACATGTGCTATGAATGAATGTATAAATACCCTACCCTAGTCCTAGTCACGCCCAGGTCTGCCAAGTCCGGCAAAAACTGACTACACTGCCTTGGATAGGTACCACTCTATGTACTACAAGTCCGTAACACTAACACTCATTGTTTATAGGCTGGCCAGTAAACAGTGAGTGTAGTTGGCAGTAGCCGCTATTGTAAGTGTCAAAAAATATATTGCTGTGTGTCAAATATAGTCTAGTCTCTCTATCGCGGGAAGTGAGATGTCATATCGATCATATTGGAAAGGATCTTTGGATATGAATTATAACAAAAATACACATCACAATCACGTAACATATTTACTCAAATAAAGGATAAGTTATTTAATACTAAAGGGAGAGAATACTAATCCACTAATTAAATGAGTAAATGCTACTCAATCAGATTTTTAGAATTCACCATCCTTTCGAGTATGAATATAAAATTGACAATATTTCCATCACGTCTTGGTCAACGAAATTATTGACCTCGGCATTACTTTCGATTCTTAATTAAATTTTCTCTCTCACATCAATATAATAACAAATAAAGGTTTAAAATTGCTGGGCTTTTTTTTTAGAAATGCCAGTGAATTTAGAAATATTTCAACATTAAAAATCCTGTACTCTTCATTAGTTCGAAGTCAAGTCGAATATAATTAATAATAATAATATTTGGATGATTTGTACAGCGCCGTTTTTGTGAAAAATCACCTCAAGGGCGCTGTACAGATCTTATTTTCGTCTAATTCTTCTGTGTGGTCCCCTCACTTTGAAATCCACGCTGATTCCATAGAAAAAATAATTTATTTCATTATTGATGTATTTTTCCTACGTTAATTTTGAATCTAGAGTGATACCAAGGTATTTTTTTTTTGATTTTTCGCATGGTTAGGACACATTATGTTTACACTTAATTAAACTTAAGACAGTCTGAAACTGGTGTATGAGTATATATAATAAAATAAAGCTAAGTTTTCACAAATAGCAGAAATGCTTACCTTTTGAACGAAGTTTCATTGATGCAAAATATTTATCGACATTTCAAGCGATTAGGTTCAACAACAGCATTTACCTCCTTACCCTTATGTGATATTATAGGAATAAAGTTGACAATCGTATTGGAGACGTTAACGCAATCGAGTGCCTTTCATATAGGGAAAAAGCAAACATTGTGGTACTTCCATATTTATTGTAGTTCTTTCACATATTTCGTAATGAGAATTGCGTTAGCTTTGAATAATATATCTTTGAAAATCTATCTACTAATCAGAGGCGGCTCGTGAATTTTTAGTGTGCTCGAGTGCTAAGATAAAAAAAACGTTATGATTGATGTTGCTGTAGCCGAAAACATTTTTATTTTTGTTTTGTATAAAGATTTTCAAGACTAAATACAAAATTATTATCAGACAAAAAATAAAAATAATTTTTTCGACTACAACAACATCAATTACGTTGTATTTTTCAAACTCAGCACTCTAGCACACTTAAAAGTCACGAGCCGCCCTTACTATTGAGGTATTCATTTTTTACATGTATCTAATGTGCATGATGTCTTAATCTTCAAACTCAATAATTGAGTAATTATTACAAGCTAGATAACTAGGTATTAATTGAGTTCCTTATTGATGTTGTTCGGATGTCAATATGAACCGGTGGTAATGATTTCTTGTACTTATTTCAGGATAAAAAAAGGTGCAAAAAAATAATGAAACGGTGCAAAAATAAGAAAAACAACAGCCACAGCAGTGAATCAAGCTCATCAGAAGAAGATGAAAAGGAAAGTTCACACGGATCAAATCATAATAACCAACACAACTCCAACAATCCGGACAAACCTAACTCTAACTCGAACAATAATGATAATGCGCCTAATGGCAATCAGAATAAACCTAATTCCAACAACAATGACCATTCACCCAATGGGAATCAGAACAGACCGAACTCTAACAATAATGATAATGCGCCCAGTGGCAATCAGAATAAACCGAATTCCAACAACAATGACAATTCACCCAATGGCAATCAGAACAAGCCGAACTCCAACAACAATGACAATGCACCAAATGGCAATCAAAACAGGCCGAACTCCAACAACAATGACAATTCTCCCAATGGTAATCAGAACAGGCCGAACTCCAACAACAATGATAATGCGCCCAGTGGCAATCAGAATAAACCGAATTCCAACAACAATGACAATTCACCCAATGGCAATCAGAACAAGCCGAACTCCAACAACAATGACAATTCACCTAATGGCAATCAAAACAGGCCGAACTCCAACAACAATGACAATTCACCCAATGGTAATCAGAACAGGCCGAACTCCAACAACAATGACAATTCACCCAATGGTAATCAGAACAGGCCGAACTCCAACAACAATGATAATGCGCCCAGTGGCAATCAGAATAAACCGAATTCCAACAACAATGACAATTCACCCAATGGCAATCAGAACAAGCCGAACTCCAACAATAATGACAATGCTCCTAATGGCAATCAAAACAAGCCGAACTCAAACAACAACGATAATGGGCCCAGTGGCAATCAGGGCAGACCTAACTCCAACAAGAATGACAATGCACCCAATGGCAATCAAAACAGGCCAAACTCCAACAACAATGATAACGCACCCAATGGTAATCAGAACAGACCCTACTCGAATGGTAACAGCCCCAGTTCTGATCAGAACAAACCAAATTCAGGCACACCTGTCAAACAATAATAAAAATTGGTAAAAAAGTGTGTAGTGCTAAATATTTCTACTAAACTTACAAGAATTATGCAAAACTTTCATATTAAAATCATGTTTTTTAAAATGTGCAACATGTTTCAAATCTGAAAAAATCAACTACCTACCTATACAATAAAACTCAATTTCAATAATAATTTTCTTAGATGTATTGAATGGTTTATTTTGCTTCGTAACACAAATAAATCTTTCCTTAATCCTCCTACTCACAGATCACATAGATATTCTTCATTCAGGGGCTATCATTGAAGGTATCTAGCAGAACCATATGGAAGCTATTTTTTGTGTAGAAATTTAACGAATGGTGGTACTCTCTGTAGTGAATACAATAAACACGCAGTCACCCAGTCTGTCAACTATATATTCGATGGAAAAAATTACAAAGATTTGTGAATGCTTCACGAACTACCATATAAGTTCTTTAAAATGAATCCTTCACGGAAAACGCTTCAATTAAACTAACAGTTCAATCGCTCAATTCGCACCGTAGTAAGTAGTGGAGCGTGTAGTGTAGGAACTAGAAACTCGAGTGACTGCTAAATAGTTAGGTTGTGCAATCAGTTCGCGATTCATACATTGCTTCACGAACTTCAGACTACGGGAAAATGCGGCGATTTGTCAAAATAGTAAATTACGTACAATTGAAGTATTGAAGCATTATCACAGTGAGAAATGTATGAAGTGTGAACTGTAATAGTTTGCAGTACTTCTTTGTAGTAGTTCACACAGAGCGGTTACATCGCTAGTCCCTTGGAGTAAGAATATATAAGGAGAGAGAGCTAAATATTTTTACTTAACTCATACAAATTGGCGATAAATCACTTTCTCCGGGTTTTTACGTCGTATACCATGCATATGAAAGAAACAAGAAAAGTCGTCACATAATATCGCAGCACTTCTAAGTATTTTTTTTATTATTTTTTATATGAATACCGCACAAGAGTCTCAACTGCTCTCAACCGTCTAGAGCCAGTGAGACTATGGCATCCCCAAATAGGGTATAGGGAGAGGGGAAGGAGATTGGGAAGAGGAAGGTTGGGAAGTACCTGGCTATTCAGATCTGGTCACCAAACACGGCTAAAGCCATTTTAAGCAACGTCTGAACTGAATGGTGGTCTTTCACCAGGGCGATACTTAGAGTATCTACCACTCTGGAACGTGCCGCAAATATACTTTTTTATTATTTTTATATGCACTAAATGTGTTATGACACATATTAATAAAATAAAAGTTATTGGCGCACGCCGGGTTTGAACCCTCAACCTTTGGATTCGTAGTCGAGCCTCTTACCACTCGACTATGGAGGCCGTCAGTCAAGTATGTAAGGATGTTCTCTGTCCGAGCTAACTTCACATTATCGAGTCGCATAACTTACGTCAACGGATTTTGAGGTTATCTTCTATATGTGTGTTGATTAAAAAACTTGCAGTGGTTATACAAATAAATCAAACATGTTGGTGATTTGTGCTATGCGTGAATGTCCAAATAAGACCAAACAAAGATTGTAAAACATAATTTTTCAGAGGTGTTTTCAACAGTTTTAAATATTTTTGACCGAACGTTAGAATTTTTACATTTTTAATGACATAAAGACATAAAATCAACAAAAACCTTCCATCATTATTTGGACTAACCTTCTGTTATTAGTGTTTGTGTGATATTTTGACTTTATAAACATGTTGATGTTGTATTGATATTGTTTTGTTCAATGTGTTCAAATATATTTATTAAAAATGTACGAATTCCATGTGGGCGGTAACTAATAGGCTATCCAACATCCTTCAACATATCTTTGTATTTTTCTATCGAGTCAGTATAAAGTCAACCGACCTGACTACACTGTTTCGCAAAGGTGCCCTCTCCAGGTCTTCCAAGGCTAGTCCACTGAAATTCCACCACTTATGAATTAGACGGGGCTCTGGCTGGTCGCGTGACGCGAGACGAAACTGAAGGACTCGGCTGAAGGACGCTCCTGATTAGCCGCGGAGGATTATTCTTTATTCCGGCTGGAGGCATCTTAAGGGTGAGGGTATCTCCCTCTCTCGCTAGAGACTAGACACTCGTCAGAACAATATCACTGTCAGCCACAAGGGGGCTATTCGCATCTCCAGTGGCCCGGTGCCCAGTGAATCGTAATATTTATATTTTCGTAGAAAGCACACACTTTGTGGTTTGATATATTTAATAAAATAATAACTTTGTACAAAACCAAAGATTTAATTTTATTTTTTATGACCGGCCGGTTTCGCTTAGCCTAAGCATCATCGGGGTACAAAATAAAGAAAGCCAATAAAAAGAATAGTCATATTCTTAGGAATCAGTTAAATTTGTCCAGTAGTCCAATATTATATATATTTTCCGTAAACTCATATAATTTCTCATTAATCTTTTATCACGTTCTCAGTTAAAATTTCGCCTTTTTTTATTTAATATTATCTGTCTCTTTCTCTTTGTTCCTTTGTTATAATTTAAATGTTATTTTATTGTTTTCTTACTGTTCTCTTATTTTATATTGTGTTCTCCCTCTGCATGTATGAGTATATATGACCACACATTTTGTATTTTTTGTTTAGTTTAATTTTGTAGTTCTCTAAAAACGCATTCAACAAAATGTACTCCATTTCTACATAATTACGTATTTCAGTTTTGCAAGTCGTTACCAATTTAACTTTGACCAAACAATTGGTATTATATATCTAACATTTTTTACCTTAAGTTTCCATCCATTATTGCCTACTGCTTGAATTATACTTACCTCCTGCTTCCTCGACATGCTAATTATCGGTAGCAAAAATAAACTTGATAAACATTGTTCGTTCTTCTTTTTTATAAGAGTCATTGAGGTGTAAATGAACCGCAGCTTAGTTACACTAACTTCATCAAGGCCATAGAAATAATCGGAACTATTTAACGTCATAATTGGCCGAGTCTTTCGTTTAACTCATTTAAACTTTACTGTGTTTCCCTCCCCCAGCCCCAGCCCCACCCTTCCCAACCAACCGATATTCAATGCGGTTTCTTCAGAGTATTCAAACTACCTCCCCACCCCCAGGTGGTTGCGGATCGTAATCGAATGGCAGCGCTAAAAAAATTAAAAGAAAACCCTACTCTTCTATTTCACTTCACCGCAGTTCTATAATATTCGTGAATGGAAATCCCTCCGTATAAAGTCGAATCAAACATCTAGCTCCGTATGACGTAGGTATTTTTTAAGTTTCAAGTGGCCATAGACCTTAACTCGTAGTCAGAGTCGTGCACTTCATAAAGGCACATAAGCACTGCCTACCCTTCCGTACTTGCATAAAAATTTGAATTATATTGGATAGATTAATACAAAGTAATTGCAAAAAGTAAATTTACACATTGAAGTTCAGCTAATAACACCGCCGCGAGCGCCACACCGACCGCCATATTATAACGTGTCAAAAGCAGTTACTACATATGCCTAAACGCCGCCAACATCAGAGTAGATTATTCTATGTTCACTAGACTACACAAAGTATGTATGCATGTATACTGTGAGCTGTGTGCGAGTTAAAGTGGCTCGTTTGTGTTAGTATATGTGTTAGTGTCTATGCAGTGCTTTTACAGAACAAATGCAATAATAAATAATAATAAATGTTGGTACCTATCTTTACTAACAATTAATCCGCTGTTTTTCCTACTGCCTAACCTTATTAAAAAAAAACTCTGTGCCGGCCCACTGCTCGTGGTAATAGACAAGTACCTACCTGGTACCTACGGTAAATTTCGAAACCTCCTAAACAAACATTTCCAGATATAACACGATTCAAGCAAGATACAAGGAAAAATAATTAGGACGTAGACAACATGTTTCTGGGAACCACAACCTCTTATTAATTACTTGATAAATACTTAGAAATCGTAATAATCATCATAGCCTAAAACAGAATCGACCGAATAAATGATTATGTAAGCGCGATATTTAGGTACCAGTACCTTTGTCGGTGATTATTTTAGTAGGTGGTATTGATAAATAAACCTTTGTATAGGAATGCGGTAAAATAATAACATTTAAGAAACAATGACCTAACCCAAAATAATAAAAATGCAGTTTGTTTTAAATATACATCAGCATTAATATTAAATAAACGTATTTTTAAATGTGTTAAGTCAGTTGAGATGCTATCGTTCTAGCGCCCACGAATATTATATTATTTCATTATAATTAACTTTAAAGCTTTTATGCTAATTATATTTTTAATTATTGAAATAATATCAATAATATTCAACGTAAATATGAAACAGAAAAAAATAATAACGGTCACGACCGAGACTCGAGTAACGCCTTTGTTAATACAGCCACGAGACCTTATTAGAAACCGTTATTTTAATCGATCTCATACTTTATTTGAAATTTATTAATATTATTATTTCAATAATTGATATTTTTACTTTAGGGATCGTTGGGAATTGAACGCCACTAGAACCAAATCGAATAATTCAAAAGCCGTCTTATTATCCTATCAACGACAACTTTATTAATACCCCCACAGGTTAAACTCGAGCCTATGGTAGCCCTGTGGCCTAGCTTTCCGTAAATAATATATTATGGTCATATTCATCGTAAACTCAAATGCTGGATTTATTCACTTTTGTGCAGGCAACCGTTTTCAGCTCATTATGGTTTGATAATAGGGAGATAGCTCTAGAGTGGAGTGCGGAGATAGGGCCGGGTGGCCTGGAGTGGATGCTAGTGGACTGGAGTGGCTCCAAGTGGCCGCCAGAGCCCGCAGCAGACTGCAGTCATAGATCCATTCAATACTTTTGAAAATCATTTATCCCATTTTAAAGTAATACTATATGTCAAGAAATCAAAAATTAAGTAGGTAGGTATACTGTATAAACTTGATACAAGGTTTATAACATAGTCAATAGATGGGAGCTATGTATAAATTTATTACAATGTTTTAATTTATTTCAAGAGATGTCACTAATTCAAGGGATCTTCTTACCGACAGTAACAATAATGTCGCGCATTATAATTTTCCTCCCTTTCTGCCTAGCAAATTTTAAAAAGTAGTATCTCATTTGACTGTGTAATGACATGAAAGGTTTTACAAACTATTTCATTATCACATATCCAAGTCTAATTTTAGAATAGGCTACTTGATTATTAAGTTGCAAAGGCTAGGAAACGAAATTTATTTTCAATAATGAGTAACTTTCTTTTTTAGACTAATTTTTCAGTGTTGCGAATAACCTTACAATGTTTATTTTTTCCTACTGTTACCATTAGAAGGTGAAACGTCTGAGTACGGACCCGATGATTTGAGTCACTCGACTACTAGCCGGTCAATATGGTAAAAGGGTGACATTTCATCGTGTGCAAATTTAGTTAATTGTACAGATTCAAAAAAATCATCAGAACTTTTTCAAAATGAAAACATAATATAGATTCACGCAATGTAATATTCTTAAAATATTAGGAGTTGATTATCCTTAGTATTGCACTGTAAAACTATAGATAGGTAGATACCTATAAAAAAATGTATCTCTCTTAACTCAATTTAACAAACTATCTATAAAAGTATTATCGATATTGTCGGTAATTTGTCATTCACCGATCACGTCTAAGAAATTAAAAATATTTTATCAACGTGAACGATGGTTTGTTTTTTATCAATCTGCAGTCGTGCTCGGTAACAATGACAAACTGTCGAGATTTTCGATAAAACCTTTATCGATGTATTGTGCTAGGGGCCCTAGCATCCATCTTTGGACGTAGGCCTCTCAATTTTTTTCAAAATGTTCTGATTCTAGACGGTTCTGAATCAAATATGGTAAACGAACATGATTTGTATTACATCATTAAAAACCTAACCTAATCTGTTCCGAGCAGATGATTGCCGCGTGCCTCTCGGCAAATGTTATGGCACTGGGGTAGACAATAGACACATAGCTGCATAGTAAGTGTACACTGCACAGCACACCGCACGCTGCACACTGCACCCCCGCTTTTGATTGTCCCGAGGGTGCACCGTGTTAAGGAATGCATTTAAATGGGAATTTAACCCCCCGCTACTCGACACTAGTTCCACTTACTAGAAGTCTCCCTTCCTCCCAGCGGAGCCCCATCTCCTCTACCACTCTCTAACCTCCATCTAGTAGCCTCTTTTTTTAATCCAGCTCGGAGCTCAATCAAAACTTGGAAGCCTAGCCGGAAAGACGTAATGAGTTTTTTGCGACTAATTTTTTTTGTGATTTTTAATACAAGATGATCCCAAAAAGTAAGAGGTCCGATTAACAAATAGGTACTTGACTTCTAAAATTACCTAATATTAATATTCTAAGTAGTGAATTAATGTACTTGAATATTAATTGTATCGAATTACTTCTTTAATTATGGCGCAAACATCAATGATCTACGTGTTTTCATTTTTAACTGGCTTAGAGAAAATCACGTAAATGGAACTAAGAAAACTAAATTGCAAAGTATTTTTTTTTTTAAGTAGGTGCTTCTGTTTTTTTTTCAGTAAGAAATTAAACAAATCATTTTTTAGCTCGTGAAGTCACTAGTATTTTTTTAAATATCACACAACATATATATACAGTGATACGAACAACAATTCAGCTATTCATCAAAAGCATTCTCACCACCGTCAAATATTGATAAATAGTACCTACTTATTCAATTTAATGTTTTATATTTGATATTTTTTACGCAGACGCAATTTAGACGGTCATAAAAAAAAGAATAGCTAAAATAATTTATAATGTCATAAAAATAAAGGTAGGTAATACCTAATCAAATTGCAGCAGTTTAACTTAAAGCTATGCTATTCAAAATAAACTAAATCTTGTATTTTTGGATTGAAAATTTGATCGCATTGAAATGCTATAGATGTTTTCATTAGATACAGGGAGTAAAACACATATTTTATGCCTTTGTTTTAACTAGACATTTTTTCATTTAGTCTTTTTAAAAGCCTAGAAAAAAAATTAAGTTTTAGACCTGTAAAAATTCTTTGAAATGTAATATCTTCTACTTGAAAATCTTTTTTCAAATTTCCATTTAATGTGTAATGTGGCAAATTAAGTTTTTAGACTCTGACCGGAAGACATTTTTATATTCGTGCCTGGCCTTCACAAAATAAAATGAAACATGCGTTTTGGCGATTATTGCAGCCGGCGTCAAGTGGATCAAATTCAATATTATCGCCACCAGATGTTATTCGTATATATAAAGTAATAAAAAAATTATATGAGTTGTATTTAACTACATAATGATAATCGAATAATACGCAATAATAAAATTAACAGCCTAGCTTCATTTTGAGTGAGAACTTTAAAAAAATATTACACCGGCTATTTGGTGTGATTTTTTTTAATAGGCACACTGAATTTCACGGGTAAATTCAAATTTGACTTTGACAGATGACAGCGTTGATATGAAATTATCTCTGGCCCTGTCCTCATTTATCAAAACGCGGGAATATATTTCTAAAAAGTATTCAGAAACCTGTATCATGTCTCTCGAGAAGGCCAAACAAATTGCTGCACACAAAGCAGTGAACGAATATGTGAAGGATAATTTTGTTGTCGGGATCGGTAGCGGGTCGACAGTTGTTTATGCCGTGGAGAGGTTAGGAGAGCGTGTTCGACAGGAAAAGTTACAACTAACCTGTATCCCTTCATCCTTCCAAGCTCGTCAGCTGATCCTGAAACACAAGTTGACTCTCGGAGACCTGGAGACGCACCCCGTCATAGACGTGGCCATCGACGGGGCTGACGAAGCGGACGCCCAGCTGACGCTCATCAAAGGCGGCGGGGGCTGCTTGCTCCAGGAGAAGATTGTGGCTTCTTGCGCCAAAACCTTCGTGGTCATCGCAGACTACACGAAAGATTCCAAGCGCTTGGGAGATCAATATAAAAAAGGCATTCCAATCGAAGTGGTTCCAATGGCCTACGTACCCATCTCGGAAAATATAGTGAAGGCATTTGGCGGGGAAATAGTTCTGCGGGCCGCAATAGCAAAGGCTGGGCCATGTATAACTGACAATGGGAACTTCATATTGGACTGGAAATTCAGTAACCAAGAACTGGACTGGGTGTTGGTTAACAATACTATCAAGATGATGGCCGGCGTTGTTGAAACCGGATTATTTGTAGGCATGGCGAAAAAGGCGTACTTTGGATTAGCTGATGGGTCAGTAGTGGAGAGAGACTAAACACCCACTTATTGAATTATTGATTAACCCATTTTTTGCTCAGATTCCATCTGAATACAGATCATCACTGATAAAATTCAAACCACTTGATAACATGAATACAAGTGCACCTTGAGGGACCAGTCATCACATTTTTAAAACACTTTGTATTATGTTTTAATAAATTTGTATTTTATTTTATCTGGTGTATTTGCTTATTGAAAAGACTTGGTTAATTTTTCATATTGCCACTTTTGTGAAATATCACCTCAAATGACTGGCACACCCAGCTATGTACAACAATAAAAGCTATTGTTATGTAGTGTTGTGATATTATTGAATGGTGCTCGTGCACAAAGCTGATACTAAAAATATTTTGCATTCTGCAACAACTTTCATATTATTGTGAACCAACAAGCATGGCTATCCTTTTATGGATATTGTAAATTTGAGGTAGTTTACATAAATAACAATAATATATGTTTTTTCAATTATTTATTTGTTACATAGAATATTTTCTTAATTTCTCCAAAATAAAAGCATTTATACAATGCTAAGCAAATAGTTATCTTATAGAGTGACTAGATTACTCTCAAAATGTGGTGAATCACATATTGTGAAGCATTATTTGTTCAAGGAAAAATGGGCACCAAACACTGGGATAAGCTGGTGCTTCTAAATCTTTTGGACATAACAATCAATTAATTAGCAGTTTATTTCCTTTCTGACAAGATTACTTTAACTGCGGTAATTAACGGTAATATGTAACTGAATTGAGTGTAATAATTTAAAGAAAAAGCAACCATTTCCAAGGCTTGACAGATCGTGTATCACTGTAGCCATAAAATATACTATCCGTATGCCTCAGGTGTTTCTTTACGAGCTACAGGAAAGGAAATTTAATTACAATTTGATAATTAATGTTCAATTAGGGTTAAATTAAAAATTACTTCCAGGTCAAAGAAGTTAACTCATTCGCTGCCGATTTTGCCCGCAGACATTACGACATTTCCTTATCAGGTCTGGTGTCGCTAATATTTTATTTTACAATTAATAATGTGTTAGACAATTATAAATGCAGAAGATGTCAAATTCAATAATTAGATGGTCTCCACCCATAACTGAACTTTTATTTAGTTTTTTTTTAATTTTACAGTAAAATACCCATATTTTATTTACATAAAATTCCATTGGAAAGGTTTATAGTAAATTGGTAAAAACATTATTATTAAGGTGTTATTAGTTGAGCTTCCACAATGTAAGGCTAACATCAAATGCGTTCAGCAACACCAACCAATAATTAATATTAATTACAGATATGGTTTTGAAGGTATACACAGATCTACATACAATTTTTTTTTTTTTTTTTTTAAATACATTCACATACTGGTAAGTTACTGAAAGAGAAATGTTAATTTTTACTCGTTGATTAACAAAAATATTTTTATCTCTGTAAGGTTTCCAAATGTGGATTTAATAAACGGAGATTGACTGATGAATTGGAGATAAATTACACAACTTCTCAGTTTAGCATTAAAAACCAAAAAATAATTACACAACATTCACACACATTTTCTATGAAGAAGCCATCATACCTAAAAAGGAATCTCAGAAAGTTATAGACATGTAAGTCTGAATACCATTTCACCACCATTTGCTTATTAAATAAAATAAAACTTTACTTAAAGCGCATACAATAGATTTTGGAGGAATCGTAACTTAGAATTTAAAGGCAGTCTCAACAGTCACATTTTTTCTACAGAATTCTAAGTGCTCATTATTTATTTTGCGGTCTTTGAGAATAGTGTTTTTTTTTTCAAAAATATATTATTTGCAAGACTTTCAATGCCACATTCGCCAGAGATATGATGGATAATGAACACAAAAAAGAAGGAGATTGAGGAATGTACGTAATACAGTTTATAATGAAGGTTATTTGAACTTTTCAGACAAATAACGAGGCAACTTCAACTAATTTAGGAAATGAATTATAAAAACATTTTGTAGAATTCCACTACACCTATATATATTATTATTCTAAAAAAAATACGAGTTTTGAAGTTCTGCTAAGTATATTTTTACAAGTCATGTGACCGGTTACTTTTTCTTATTTTTCGGTTTGGAAAATCCATCAATTCCGTAAAGGCTTTCAGTAAGTTGTAAGTTTTGCTTTCACCATTTGTCCAGTTCAAATACATTGCCTCAAACTTTGGCACAATGACAATGGTGTTGGTGGCTTTTTTACAGGTTAATTAAGCAGTCACATGTAAAAAATGATTTTTCAAAGCAGAACTTACAAAATTAAATTACATTTACAACGATACAAAAATTAATGTGAAAAGGTAATCGATTTAAACCTAGTGGCAAAACGCAGTAAGCCTTTAAACATTAATTTGAAATTGAAAATAAAATTATTAGCATAGATCAAAGATTTGAGCATATAAAACTGGTGGGCAGAATTATTTAAATCTTATTTGCAGGTACATACAATAATAACAATACCTTATATTTAAAAAGGGTTACTTGAAAATACTTGCCCCAAGATCTGATATGATAATTACACTTAAATCACTGTTAATATTTGAGATGTCTCGCACTTGGCAACTTGAACGAGGTAATTAAACAAAAATATTTGAGATGCCCGCACTTGGCAGCTTGAACGAGGTAATTAAACAAAAATATTTGAGATGCCTCTGCCTTGGCAACTTGAACGAGGTAATTAAACAAAAATATTTGAGATGCCCGCACTTGGCAACTTGAACGAGGTAATTAAACAAAAATATTTGAGATGCCTCGCACTTGGCAACTTGAACGAGGTAATTAAACAAAAAAATTGCAAGATTAAAATACTTAAAAACCTAATCTCCGGGAGCGAAATAATAACACAGAAAATAGTGGAAAGTGAAAAAAACTTTCGGGGTATAAAAATACCAACCTCAAACATCTTGATCTTCAAAACTGAGAAAAAAAACCAGTCACAGCCCCCGTCCCTGACAGTCTGATAGACTTGAAGCCAGGGGGCGAGGGTACGCATGATGCTTCAATAGAGTGAGGTCTTCTTCATGATGCGCAGGAACTCTTCCTGGCTGATCTCCCCGTCGCCGTCTCGGTCCGCTTCATCGATCATCTCCTGCAACTCCTCGTCTGACAGGTTCTCCCCTAATTCCTTGGCCACCCTCTTCAGATTCTTGAACGATATTTTTCCTGAAAGATTATATGTTAATAAGAGACACCGTCCAAAACATTATTGTCAAAAGCTTAACACTTATTGTAAACTATGGGAATCCCATTCCTTCTATACGTTTGCAAATAATGGGAGAATCTAAGTGTTAACTCTGCTTTTTTTTTTCTTTAATTTTTGTCTTAGAAAGAAAGACAAACATTCTCGGGTTACAAATAACCTGACAATATTAGAAAAACTCCTACTGCCGTCATAATAGGCAGAAGATGTTGCTTGTGCAATGATAGAGGACTTAGCTAGCAGAGGAATTGAACTCACGACGTCTTAGTGGGAATCTGACGCGTTTGTCTACTCAGCTACTCAGTCAATTATCTGGGTATTTTTGCTATGCCTGTCTCACTGACAGGAATTCCCGTGTTGAGTGTATAGTTAAATTGGTTAGTTAGACCCAGGCGTTGTGGGTCCTAGCTGAGTCCTCTATCATTGCACAAGCAACATTTTCTGCTTATAATTATGATAGTAGGAGGAACTCAAAAATTGACAGGCTATTCGTAACCTGAGAATGTGTCATTCTATTTGAATGAATAATAAAACAACAATAACAACTTATAGTTGGCAATGGATATATATATATTATATAAAACTACTCGAAATTACATTACATTAGATTATCAATATTACCTGTTTCATCATCATCAAAAAGTTTAAAGGCTTTCATTATTTCTTCTTTGATATCTTTTTCGGCCATCTTGATAGTCATCAACGATAAGAAATCATCGTAGGAAACCTTTCCGGTTCCTTCCTTATCGATGTCGGCCACCATCCTCTTGATCTCCTCCTTCTTGGGTTCGAAACCAAGTGCGCGGATGGCGACCTTGAGCTCCTTGGTGTCGATGTGGCCGCTGCGCTCCGTGTCGAAGAGGTCGAAGGCCTCGCGGATGTCAGTCTTCTGCTCACTACTCAGCTCGAACTTGGGGCCGCCTGATTTCTTCCTACCGCTCGGCCCCTTTGCCGCCTGCGCCACCTGGGCCGCCTGCACGACCTGCACCTGGGGGGCCACCATCGTCTGGACACACATATATATATATGTAGTTAAATTCAAATAGAAATCAAGACAAATTAACTATAAACTTGTACTACATAACTATACAAAATATGTACATACTACTACAAAGAGCTATAAAAATAATTATATTGTAACATAAGGTTGTGATGTCAAAAATAAGGCTAGCTTCTGTAACGATTTCTACTTAAAAAAAACAGTGATGCGATTGGGGTGAATAAGTAGAGATTATTATTAGAAACATATTAACCCGACTGACCACACCGAAACTTGAACAATAATAAAACAGGGAGGAATAATAATTCGTAACAAAGTGGGGAGAAAAAAAGCTAAGCTAATAAAACACTAGTATTGCCACGAACATATTGTTCAGTTTTCTACTTTGAAATGATATTTATTCAATTGACAGATATGATAAATAATATAACAATGTTAAGGGTATGTATTGATCATCACTTGTTCTGTATGGACGGGTGAAATAGTTATAAACATCTGGTAGCTATAAATATGCATATAAAAAATCACACCATTTAGAGTACGATGTTTAGGCTTTTGGAAAAATAGAGATTATTGACAAAACTTCAAAAAATATTGTACATTACCTCCATATTTAAACAAATCCGGCTGTCAGATCGAACTAGTTTACTATATTAATTTCTATGGGTATCCTCCATTGACAATAATTGCCGTGATTTTAGACAGAAAAATAAGAAATTCTGTTGTCTATGGTCCTTCGCACACGGGGCAACCGAAACCCAACTAAAACTAGAAATGGTCGATTCAGAGTCGGGTGGTTACCGGCGAGGAACCGGTTATTTATCCAGTTCTTATTGGAACCGGTTCCTAGAGTCAGAAAAGTTCCACAAATGAGATTTTTTTGAAGTACTCTAAAAGTTGTTCGCAACCCGGGAATGTTTGCTTTTCGTTTTAAAGTTTATGACAAAATCTCACACTGCACAGTGTCATTTTCATATTACAATCATAAGCGTTTAATCATAAATACTAGAGTATTTTTCAACTTTCTTTTTTTTCATTAAATCCACAAAGAAGGCCCTGAGAGAAATAATTTTCTTCAGGGCCAATATTACCTCTGAGGATGCTGTGTGAAGGGTATTTTTGACGAAAAGAAAGAGTGAATTCGGATCCTGAAGAGGGCCATGCTGTAGGAGAGAGGAAACAAAGAGGCCGGAAAATCATTCCTGAATGAAAAAATTTTTTCTTGCTCGGAAATGTTGCAAATTTCTCGAAAATAGCTCGCAAATACGACGCAACTGGAAATTGTAATGCCCGGGTGAATAGCACGGCGAGTTACGGTAGACTGGTTGCTCGGTGTTAAAAACTGGTTGCGTCGTGTGCGGATTGCCATTGAAATACAAAAGAGATCAACTTGAGTTGCAAATTGTTTTTTTTTAGTTGCCCCGTGTGCAAAGGCCTAAAAGTAGTAGTTTGAGGCGACTGAGGTAAAAATTCGAATTTCACGATTCATACTTAATTAATTTATTAACAGGTAAAAATGATGCAAGAAAATATTTTAATTGCAGAGTGATTGATAATCCGTACTTCAATTTCTAAAGACACCCTTTAACGGATTCTTCTGGCAAAAACAAGGTCTGAATAATTTATTTTGTTAAAGTTTTAGGATCGAGCAAACTTTGTTATTTTTCATTATGTATGCACTTTATTTGTGTGTAATTACTCTTTTTCCCTATGTAATAAGTGAGGTTCGAGGTGGAATTTGTTTAAGCTTATTTGAAAAGAGAAATAAGATCGCTAAGATTTATTTGAGTGCAGTTAATTAAATTCATACTGAAAAGAGGCGTTTTTTTTAAAAGCAAATCCCACTTTATTGTCTCCGGATATAAAAGGAGGTCACATAAAGTGATCATTCAATCACCTAACAAAAGTTGTAGAACAACAGTCACTAGGAGTAAGAAAAAAAAAATCCACCACGAACTTTAAAAAACCACAAGAAAGAAGAAAATAAAAACCAATGTTGGGTTTAGAAGAAAATAAAGTATTTTTCTGCAATCTATCCGTTCTCGTACTATAAAAGCAAAAACACGCGTGAGCCACTTGTTCTAGATAATTATATTGTGTTAAAGTAATATAGGCCTAAGAGCATTTTTTAAATGTTGAGATAAGTAAAGTAGATTCATATTTTCTGGATTAAAGCTTATTTTCAAATTATGCAAAACTTTCTTACTGCAATTTTAATAACTTATTGAATACTGGAAGTCAAAAATTGAAATATTTATTAATCCAATAAAATATTCACCAGATCGATAGCCACGTGATTATTTTCAGAGTAAGAATAACGCAGAGATTGAAATAATATTGTCCTTAAAAGATATTTATTTTCGCTCTGCTCGAGCGTTTACTTGTTTCCATCTAATGTTTTAATAATTCATGCTCCGACATCTCGTATAGTGAAACATTAAAGAATGGCACAGCCAGATATGAAAATGGAAGGCGTTGAGGGAGAGCACTCTGTAAGTATTACAATTTAACCTTTTAAAGGAAATAATTGGATATGTTTTGAATATTTGTGTTTTACTTTCAACGGAATGTTTTTGAAATTGATTTTAGAATGTTTATTTCTTATTTTCATCTATAATTTCATTTGGGCAGAACAATGTGAGTGTATTTATCGTTTGACAGATCTCTTTGTCTCGCATTTTGTCACAGCAAGCGGTCAAAAATGTTTATTCAATAGATTTATTGTTCACATGTTGTAATGCTCGGCAGCTATACGGTTTTAACTTGGCCGGCGTATTGAGTTTGTCTTTGTTTGCAGAATGGCTCTTCCAGCGATGCGTCGTCTCGAGGTAAAGGAGAAGAAGACTTCGAGATTAAAATTGGAACTGACAGATCCAAGCGGTTTGATTTCTTACTGCGTCAGACAGAGATCTTCTCCCATTTCATGGCCAGCGCCCCCAAGAACAGCGGAGGCAGTCCAGTCAAGGCTAAAGCGGGAAGACCTAAAAAGCTCGTCTCCAAGGAAGACAAGGAGGAGAAGATCGACCCCGGAGAGTAAGTAACGTTGCATATACACGTCTTCCATTCAGTAGGGCATATTTTCTAGAATTAAATGTGTAATGATTGAATCTTGTGACAGTCACAGACATCGCAAGACTGAACAAGAGGAAGATGAGGAGCTGCTGGCGGAGACCACGGTGAAACAGAAGATCATCTTCCGCTTCGAGGCCTCTCCACCCTTCATCAAAAATGGGGAGATGAGAGATTACCAGGTGCGCGGATTGAATTGGATGATCTCCCTGTACGAGAATGGAATCAACGGCATCCTGGCCGATGAGATGGGCCTGGGAAAGACGCTGCAGACCATCTCTCTACTGGGATACATGAAGCATTTCCGCAGCATCCCGGGCCTCACATCGTCATCGTGCCCAAGTCCACCCTCACCAACTGGATGAATGAGTTCAAGAAGTGGTGTCCCTCGCTGCGCGCTGTCTGCCTCATCGGAGACCAGGAGACTAGGGTGAGTCACTTATTTTATCAACTAGGTAACATTGAATATTTGTTGTAATAATGGAGAAATTCTATCTATTGAATAAATTGATTTTTTATAAAAGCTAACACCCTTTCTCCATACAACTGTCTGAAAACTTATATAGCGCAGTTTTGTGATATTTCACCTCAAGTGCGCTTCATACTAAATTAATTATGCCAATAAGACTAACTAACAAGGAGAAAATAATATCTAATATGTATATAAATTAAAACTAAATAAAATAACTCCTGGTGGGATTGCATTTTTCCGAATCAGGACTCTGTCTTGGTAA
The DNA here is from genome assembly GCA_022651775.1 of Drusus annulatus. Lineage (NCBI taxonomy): Eukaryota > Metazoa > Arthropoda > Insecta > Trichoptera > Limnephilidae > Drusus > Drusus annulatus. Next base: position 156,369 of record JAGWCC010000574.1, read on the forward strand.
CACTCCTGTGTTTGCGCACGAGTAAAGGTTACTAGTTAAGAAAGTGTTTGCAAATGTTACCTTTATTGAATGGGTTTCATTAAGATAAAAATGTTGGTGCGAATGTCAGTAATGTAATGGTTTGGGATACTTTCAGAATACCTTCATCCGAGACACTCTGATGCCAGGAGAGTGGGACGTATGCATTACGTCATATGAGATGGTCATCCGGGAGAAGTCTGTTTTCAAGAAGTTTAACTGGCGCTACATGGTGATCGACGAGGCTCATCGGATCAAGAACGAGAAGTCCAAGCTGTCGGAGTTCCTGCGCGAGTTCAAGACCACCAATCGGCTGCTGCTCACCGGCACTCCGCTCCAGAATAACCTGCACGAGCTGTGGGCTTTGCTCAACTTCCTGCTGCCTGATGTGTTCAACAGTTCCGATGTGAGTTTTCGTGTATACCCGTCTAGTTTATGGGTAGATATTGTACATTGCCTATAATACTCATATGTATCATTGTGTGTTGCAGGACTTTGACTCGTGGTTCAACACCAACCAGTTCCTGGGGGACAACAGCCTGGTGCAGCGTCTACACGCTGTGCTGCGCCCCTTCCTGCTGCGAAGATTGAAAGCCGAGGTGGAGAAAAAGCTAAAGCCCAAGAAGGAGGTGAAGGTGTATGTGGGACTGAGCAAGATGCAGCGCGAGTGGTACACCAAGGTGCTGATGAAGGACATTGATGTGGTCAACGGAGCCGGCAAGATCGAAAAGATGCGCTTGCAGAACATCCTGATGCAGCTGCGCAAGTGCTGCAACCACCCTTACCTGTTTGACGGCGCTGAGCCTGGCCCGCCCTATACCACCGATGAGCACCTACTTTACAACTGCGGCAAGATGGCGCTGCTGGCCAAGTTACTACCTAAACTGCAAGAGCAAGGCTCACGCGTGCTGATCTTCAGTCAAATGACTCGGCAGCTGGACATCCTGGAGGACTTCTGCTACTGGCGCCAGTACAAGTACTGTCGCCTCGACGGTCAGACGCCCCACGAGGACCGTAATCGCCAGATTGAAGAGTACAATGCAGAGGGTAGCGAGAAGTTTGTCTTCATGCTATCAACCCGCGCCGGAGGACTCGGCATCAACTTAACCTCGGCCGATGTGGTCGTTATCTATGATTCCGATTGGAATCCTCAGATGGACTTGCAGGCCATGGACAGAGCCCACCGTATCGGCCAGAAGAAGCAGGTCCGAGTGTTCCGACTCATCACAGAGAACACGGTGGAGGAGAAGATCGTGGAGAGGGCGGAGGTGAAGCTGCGTCTGGACAAGCTGGTGATCCAGTCAGGCCGCCTGGTAGATCAAAAGGCGCAGCTCAACAAGGACGAGATGCTCAACATGATCCGCCACGGAGCTAACCACGTCTTCTCCTCCAAAGATTCGGAGCTCACCGAGGACGACATCGATACTATCCTGGAGCAGGGGGAGAAGAAGACCAACGAGCTGAAGGAAAAGCTGGAAGTCCTAGGAGAGTCTTCCCTGAGGGAGTTCACCATGGATGCTCCCGGAGCTACCGACTCTGTATACCAGTTTGAAGGTACTTTTTCTTTACTTGTAGATGCATGTTTATATTCATTTTGACATGCATAATAATGTATTTTTATAGCAGTGATGTGATAAAAAATTACCATAAATAACCTGTAAAACTACTCAGTGCACAAACAGACAACAAAGTGTATATTTATGGTCAACAAGAATTTGATCAAAATGTAGTTTATCCACAGATATTACTACTATACAGTGTATTACAATAGTGAGGATGATAATGCATATGTGTGACATAATTAAAGTGTACAAATGCCCCACGTGTGTTATTATAATGAATGTAATTGGATGTTTGTTTCATTTCTCAGGTGAAGATTACCGCGAGAAGCAGAAGGTGATGGGGCTAGGCAGCTGGATCGAGCCGCCCAAGCGAGAGCGCAAGGCCAACCACGCCGTGGACGCCTACTTCCGGGAGGCCCTGCGAGTGTCTGAACCCAAGGCACCCAAAGTAACTGTCCGTCCGACTCTTACCTTTTACCCTCAGTGTGGAATTTCTCGATTAGCCCTCCACACCCTATTGCGTTACTAAATATAACATTAACATAGTTCTATTATGGACTGTCTGCCACGACCAGAACCCAGAATCATTAGTAAAAGTGTATAAATTAAGATGCATTAACCTCTCAAGTGCCGGAGGTGCCAATAGTCACCGGGCATTCGTCATTATCTTTTCAGGAGTTTTTTTTATTATCCTTTAAAAGCTGTTGTTCGCAAATTTAAATGAACCGTAATCGCTTCACAACAAAATAATCAATCCATTAATATATTTTGCATTGCGTTAAGTTTGCTACAAGTCGAGTAATAAGTATTTGAAGTTTGCTTACGTCAGTGCGGCAGAAAAAAATCGATTTTTATAGTGATATTACTGTTTGTAATTACAAGATAACCTCATGCCGTTTTATTTTGAAGGAAATTTATTCAGCCACACGAAAATATAGTAAAATTAAAGTTTCACATTTCTTAATCAAACCCTTTTTAACGACATGAGGGAGAAAAAAACGATTCTCTGAATATAAGTAGCTATTCCAGAAAACCAACTTGTACCACTAGCATAATTTGAAAAAATACACAAACACATCGTCTGAGACGATAGCATCATTGACAAAAATATGATTTTGTAAAACACAAGTGAGTTATTACGAAATTACAGTCAGCAAGGTACAACGGAAGTTGTACATTGCGAAATTCTGGCATTCCAGAGGTTAAAGGTGTTTTCCAAATGCCGTATGTGAGTGTTCCATATCATTACTTGTGATTGAGGATAACGATCAACATGGGCTCACTCTTCTTAGATTCTTACGGCAGTCTCGTTTCAAATCAACTGAACTGATGATATTCAAGTATTGAGTGTAATTTTAATTTAAATATTAAGATAAACATTGACGGGTTACTAATAACCTGACAGTATTTGAATTCATCTTATTTCCATCACAATAAGGAGAGGACATGGTTAATAGAGGATTGAACCTGCTACGCTTGGGTGGGAAACCTGAAACTTTTGACCATCTAATTACTAACCTTATTCGTAAATTCTAATATATAATATGTAATTATAATAATTATATTTGGATAATTTGTATTACGCTGTTTTTTGTGAAAACTAACCTCAAGAGGCTACTGATAGTTCTTCTTGTTACGAGTGCATAGCTTAAATAAGTTTTTGATGTATGTATTGTAATTCCTCAATATGGACCAATCCTTCTAATTAGCTGTCTTACTTATTAGATTTTTACACGCTTCTTCAGTGTTGGTTTAGTTACACCGGACGTTAGTCATTGAGTCAAGTCTTTCGTTATTCTGACGTTACGCCACACATAAAACTTACACCGCGTTAAGTAAGGGGGTTAGAGTTTTTATATTCAACTAGCGGGATAATAAGAGGTGTTGAATTTTTGTTTTTTTATTTTGTCAGTGGCATTTTGAGGTTTTGCTATGCGATTCTGGGTCTAGTCAAAATTTGTTAATGTCGTGACATAGTCACAATGCTGTCGCAGGCAAGGGACAATCACAGTATTCTACACGCATGGGATTCACTTAGGATAAAATCTGGAGTAGATTATGACTGAATATTGTGTTTTTTTGCAGGCCCCACGCCCCCCGAAGCAACCCATGGTGCAGGACTTCCAGTTCTTCCCGCCTCGGCTGTTTGAGCTGCTGGACCAGGAGATTTACTGGTTCCGGCGGTCGCTGGCTTACAAGGTGCCGCGCAACCCGGACCTGGGAGCGGACGCGGCGCGCATTCAGAAGGAGGAACAGAAGAAGATAGACGAGGCAGAAGCCCTCTCCGATAAGGAAGTCACGGAAAAGGACCACCTTCTCACAATAGGTAAATACAACTAATACTGTATGCTTCCACATAATGAGTGGTTAAGACGCTCGACTACCACTCCAGAGGTTGTGGGTTCAAATCCCGGCTTGCGCAAATAATTTTTATTTATTTAATATGTGTTATTTCACATTTGATTATCTAATAAAAAAAATATTATTTAGTATATTTGGGGCACATTCCAGAGTGATAGATATTGACAGTTTCGCCCTGGCGAAAGATCACCATTCAAAATCAAAACGTGACTTTAAATGGCTTTAGCCGTGTTTGGTGACCAGATACTACCAGGTACTTCCCAACCTTCCCCTTCCCCATATCCTTCCCCTCCTTACTATCTTCAGCCTCAAAACATAACCCCGATTGGGGATGCCGTAGTCTCACTGGCTTCAGACGGTTGAGAGCAGTTAAAAAGTCAGTTTGCCTGCCATGCTAGGTTATAAAAGTGTTAAAAAACAATTTATTACCTTGGAAATGATGAATACAGAGAAACCTCATATTGAAAAGAAATCATTGCTTTGTTATATTCTTAGTATTGTATTTCTGTGTTTATTTGTAAAGAAAATTTAAAAAATAATTAAAATAATAAATCGATTTTTTCATTCTTAGGATTCACCAATTGGACTAAACGTGATTTCAATCAGTTCATTAAGGCAAATGAAAAATATGGTCGCGATGACATTGAAAACATTGCCAAGGAAGTAGAGGGGAAATCTCCCGAAGAGGTATTTAATGATTCACTTTAAAACCTAAAACAATATATTTATCGTTTTTGTGTTAAATTTGTAGAACTTTGTTTTAATTTTTTATAATTTTAATTAATCAAATGTAATATTATCATTGTTAAGTTTTACTGGATTTAGTTTTTATTTTTAGTGACAGCTGTTTCACTACTATCAAACTGTGGTTAGGCCATGTGGAAACGATTTATTTATATAATTTTAGTTCACTGTTTATTTACAATCTCAAGATAATTGGGTTTTACTGAAATTGATAATTACATAGTCTGACCATTTGACCTATGAATCTAATGTTGCGGTCTAATGTAATACAGGTGATGGAATACTCGGCCGTGTTCTGGGAGAGCTGCCACGAGCTGCAGGACGTGGAGAGGATCATGGCGCAGATAGAGCGTGGAGAGGCCAAGATCCAGCGCCGCGCCTCCATCAAGCGCGCCCTCGACGCCAAAATGGCGCGCTACCGTGCCCCCTTCCACCAACTACGCATCTCCTACGGTACCAACAAGGGCAAGAACTACATTGAAGAGGAAGACCGCTTCCTCGTCTGCATGCTGCACAAACTTGGATTCGACAAGGAGAATGTCTACGAGGAGCTGAGAGCCAGTGTTCATGCAGCACCGCAGTTCCGCTTTGACTGGTTCCTCAAGTCCCGAACTGCTGTCGAGCTGCAGAGGCGTTGCAACACCCTCATCACACTCATAGAGCGAGAGAACCAAGAACTCGAGGAGCGCGAGCGTGCGGAGAGGCGCGGTACGCACGCACCCAGCGGTGGCAAGCGGAAGTCTGCTCTGCCTCCCGCCGACGCCCCCGACTCCAAACACAAGAAGAAAAAGAAGATATAAGTGGGTCGGAGACGTCTGGGTGGACAAGTTCCCCCTTTATTGTGACACGAACAAACTGTATTTTAACAGTGGTATTTGTAAATTATTGGATGTTTTCTTTTTAAAAAAATAGTGATAATATAATTAATACTTCCCCAGAGCAACGCCCCTAGTTACTACAGTGAAACTCTCTTTTAAGGTTTTCCAAGGGACCGGAAAAAACTTCTTATTTGGGATAACCTTATATATAGGATTATTACCCTGTATGTGGGATTATTTGGGCTATTTTCGCATTTCAGTCTTCAAGAGACTGAAAAAACTTCTTATGCGGGAACATTATAAGTAGGTTTCACTGTACGTATATCGTCGCCGGAAAGGCAAAAGGGCTGAAGCGCCATTTTGGGAAGTTAACACCAGAGCGCTTAAGTTTTTTTTGTTTTACAATAAAATTCATAAGTCTGGTTGGATTTTGACAAAAAAAGTTAACTCAGGTAACTCAATGCTCTCGCACCTTAAGCGGCGATGAGTTTAAAAAGTTCGAATCTGTGTCGCTTGAGTCAAGCCTTCTCCCAAATGGTAAATGTATTTAAGATGGCTGAAGGGCCACAAAACTTGAAATCAAACGAGAGTCAGAGCATTCGATGCAGAAAAAAAACGTACTCATAAAAACTGCATATTCAATTAATTTTTGACCAAAGTGTCGCTTGAGCCCCTTTGCCTTTCCAGCGACGATATTTTGCTATGTTGCACGTGTTGTGTCTGGTGTGTTTAACCAACCGTTGCTGGCAGCGGACTGATCCGCCCGATAACTTCACCCATCAGCATTCCATTAAATCATAGTCAGCCTACCACAGGCCGGCAGTCACATATCTGGCTCCGAGCTGGCCCAAGGTACCACACTCTGTGTAATCATGTCTTCATTAGCGTTGCGAGAGGCTCATTGCTTATGGCTGCAGATCGTGGGTGCGGTACGAGCTTGGAGTAAGAATATACATGGAGAGGTACCTTTGCGAAACAGTGTAGTCATGACGATTGACTTTATACTGACTCGATAGAAAGAGACAAAGATATATATTAAAGGATGTTGTATAGCCTATTAGTTGCCCACATGGAATTGGACATTTTTATTAGACATTTGAACACATTAAGCAAAACAATATCAATACACTGTTAAAATGATTCATAAAGTCAAAATATCACACAAACACTAATAATGATGGAAGCTTTTGTTGATTTTACGTCTTATATGTCATTAAAAATGTGAAAATTCTTAAGTTCGGTCAAAAATATTTAAAACTGTTGAAATACCATAAAAAAGTGATGTTTTATAATCTTTGTTTGGTCTTATTTGAACATTCACGTATAGCACATATCACAAGCATGTTTAATTTATTTGTATAACCACTGCAAATATTTTAATCGACACAAATGTAGGAAATAATATAATAGTTATGCAACTGGATGATGTGAATTTAGCGAATATTATGTGCAGACTTTTTTTGTCTCTTTCTCTCATGGTATATGATGTAAAAACTAGGAGAAAGTGATTTATCGAAAATTTGTATAGGTTGGGTGAAAATATTTAGCTTTCCATATATATTTTTACTCCGAGGGTACGAGCAAGCAATCACTTGATTGTGGTTACAACAGGAAATTTTTTTATGCATAAAACAGAATTATGAGTGTAGTATGAAGTTCTTCAAGGAATCATAACATTCATTAACACTTCATTGCTTGAATAATATTTGACATTGAAGTAGTAAACAGTGACAGCCTTATGTTTTTTTTATGGCATGTTGTGACATTCATGTGACTTGAATCAGTATTTTCTAGTTTTTTTTGTTGTATTAGAATTTGTAAGTTAAATAAATAGTTTTTATTTAATTGTTGGTTTTTATCACCTGTTAAAATATGAACAATATTGGAACTGAGCTGTCAGTTTGTTGATATACATTTGCTCGCTGTAGCCTTCATACATCTTAATACTGCATTTGTCTCCCTGGTATTTTCAACTGTCGTGATGCTGTAGGTAATGGGGAGGGGAAGAGGAAGGCTGTGAAGCACCTGGCTATTCAGATCTGGTCGCTAAACATGGGTAAAGCCATTTCATGCAACGTTTCGATTCTGAATGGTGATCTTTCACCAGGGCGATACTTACAGTATCTACCACTCTGGAGGATAAACCCTGAACATAGGATTCTCTTTACGGGAGAAGTATTTTTTTTATGTGATAACCGCACCAACTGCCCAGAGCCAGTAGGTATATGGCACCCCCGATTTTTAGGAATGTGTTGTGAGGTTGAGGAAAGGAAGTGTAAAAGATGAAGAGTACCTACTATTCAGATCTAGTCACTAAACACGGCTAATGCCATTTCATGCAACATTTCGGATCTGAATGGTGGATTTTCACCGAGGCATTAATTAGAGTATCTAGTGAGTACTCTGAATGTACCACTTGATCTTTACCATGAATTTAATTTGAGGAGCCAAGAAAGGTGCAACTGAAGAACATATTATTTATTTTTCAATAAAAATAATTGATCATTAAAAAAAATGCGCCATCTTCCAATGAATTAAGTAATGTTAGGGAAGAGGCTTGGTCACGAAAATTGACAATCTGAAAGTATGCTGCCTATTGAATGTTGATGATGCAGTGCTGATTAGGGATGGTTGGTATCGGAAATTGGGTGTATCTGCGTTTACAGTTACCGGTGACTGGCGAGGAACCGATTATTTATCCAGTTCTTTTTGGAACCGGTTCCTGGTGCCACAGAAGTTCCACGAAGAAGATTTTTATATTAGGAAAAGATTCCTCGCCACCAATTTTTATATTCCATGGAGGGGAGGGGTTCCTCGCTAAAAAATAAAATATATGAGGAAGGGGGGGAGGGTTGCTAGCGGTTCCCTAATTTCCTATCTTTCAGACAAAAAGCATTCAATAGATATTCAGTTCATACTTTTTTGCACAAAAAAGGAACTGGTTCCTCTGGCTATGATATTGATTTTTATTTGTCAAAAAAAGAACCAGTTCCTCGGAGAAATAATATCGACGGCTCCAGTGACCGGTTTGGAACCCGTTCCTTTTAACCGGGACAGGAATATCGACCATCTCTTGTGCTGATTTCTAACATTATGGAAGATCTACAGTTTCTCGTGTCTAGACCAAGTATGTATGCAGAATGAGTTAATGATGAATGTATAATAAGTAAGTCCAGAGTCATGGTGTTTGAAAGAGAGAGTACGAGAAAGGCGTGCAATATAGTTGTGAATGATGAATACTTGGAGCAAGTGGACGAGTTTGTGTATTTGAGAAGTTTGTGTACGAGAGACTGAAAGGCTGATATGGGTATTGAAAGAAGGGTGATTAAAAAAAATCACAGTGAATCCCGCCCAAGAGCCTAACTGCTCCCAACCGTCTAGAGTCAGTGAGACTATCATTCTCCCGATTGGGGTATGTTGTGAGGCTTAAGATAGTGAGGAGGGGAAGAAGAAGGTTGGGATGTACCTGACTATTCAAATCTGGTCACCAAATACGGCTAAAGCCATTTCAAGAAAATGTTTCAATTCTGAACGGCGGTCTTTCATCACGGCGATACTTAAAGTATCTATCACTCTCGAACGCGCCGCAAATAAACTATGTATTATTTTATGACACATATTAATGAAATAAAAAAAAAATTGCGCACGCCAGGCTTGAACCCGCGAACTCTGGTCTTACCACTCGACCATGGAGGCCGTCAAATGCGAGACACTCCATCAATGAAGGATTGAACGCTGTTGACGCAAAAAAAATTGACCGAAGAATCGAAGCTAGCAGTCCAAAATAGAGTGCTTATACCAACCCCAGTATGGCAGTGAGGCATGGAACTGGCAGAGGAAAGATGAAAATAGACTGTTCTGTAAAATCACGACCGTGTTAAAAATGTGGATATTCAGAATGAATGCAAAGCTGATGCAAGCGGAATAAAAAGGATTAAAAAACAGACACTTCGATAATTTGGGCATATAGAGCGGATGAACGAAGAAAGGAGTGTGAGAATAATATATGATACGATAGTGAATGGTAGAATTGTTTTTTCGTCATAAATTGTGATTTTTTAAAACGTTCAAATGGCTTGATGGCAAATGGCAATTCATTCACTTGGAGCAAGTGAATGAGTTTGTGTATTTAGGAAGTATGTTTACAAGATATGGAAAGGCCGATAAGGAATATTGAAAGAAGAGTGAATGCTGGAAACTCCATTAATGGAGGACTGAACGCTGTTGGCGCTAATAAGAAATTGTCCAAACAAGCGAAGCTAGCAGTCCACAATGGAGTGCTAATACCAACCCCGATGTATGCCAGTGAGGCATGAAACTGGCAGAGGAAGGATGAAAGTAGACTTGTTAATTAATGTGGAAATGAGAGACCGCACATACGAGACGTATAAAACCATGTATGACTGTGTTCAAAATGTGGATATCTGGAAAAAATGCATGGCTGATGTAAGCGTAATGAATGGGATCAAGAAAGGGATGTTTAGATGGTTTGTGCGTGTAGAGCGAATGAACGAAGAAAAGAGTGTGAAAAGAATGGATAATGCGAAAGTGAATGGAAGAAGAAGTCGGGAACGGCAGATAAAGACATGACACAATCAAGCGAAATTAAATACTTGAGTCGGACCATGTCAAGAGTCAGAATAACAGAAGAGTGTGTATGAATGTGAATGAGACAAGGAGTGGAGGCCAAGACAGAGTTGTATGGCGGCCCATCCTCTCGGCCTACCCCTGCGGAAAACGGCGTGATGGTTAGTTAGTCAGAGAACAACTTATGGCTGTAAACTCAGGTCACTTACTTCCTACTGTGCGACATTATCTGCACTCTCCAATCTTTTCAAATACACCCTCGCAACAAGTATGTATTATCAATCTGAAATTAAAGGTAGCAAGTGTGTAATTATTTTAAATTGATAAATGATTATTGCGATATTATACACGGTGTCCGGAAACTCGTGGTACAGACGGGAAAATTTTGAGTCGATTTTACGTAATAACTTTTTTATAAACTTTGACATGAAGCACTCACTTTGTGGTAAGACATAATTGAATTTCAAAAAGTAACTTTGTTTGACACCACTTTATTAGGTACATATAGCAACCGGTTTCGGCTCTACCTGAACCTTCTTCAGGGTTGAACAAATATGTATAATAACAATACATATTTTGCTCAACCCTGAAGAAGGTTCAGGTAGAGCCGAAAACCGGTTGGTATATGTATCTAATAAAGTGGTGGCAAAACAAAGTTACTTTTATTCAAAACTTTTTTCATATTTGAGCTTCCGTTTTCGAGTCAATCCGAAGTTGGATTTTTTTTGCTCCAATTCAAAATATTCGAAGAATCATTATAAAAATATGGAACAGGTTAAAAAAACGGGTTCCGACAACGGAAGAAAAATCAATATGCACTTAGGTCCAAAAAGACTAAAATGTACATTTTGCATATCGTCGCTGGAAAGGCAAACGGGCTTAAACGACACTTAGGTCAAAAATGAGTTAAATATGCAGTTTTGATCAGTTCTTTTTTCTGCATCGAATGCTCTGACTCTCGTTTGATCCTGACGACTTTGGTGGCTCTTCAGCCATCTAAAATATATATTTACCATTTATGAAAGGGATTGACTCAAGCGACACAAGTTTGGGACTATTTTAAAAGCTTTTTGTCGCTTCAAGTAACTCAGTGATAGCATTGAGTTACCTGGGTTAACTTTTTTTTTTCAAAATCCAGTTAGATACTGAAGACTTATGAATTTTATTGTAAAACAAAAAAAACTTTAAGCTGCTCTGGTGTACACTTCCCGAAATGGCGCTTCAGCCGTTTTGCCTTTCCGGCGACGATATGCAAATGACATTTACCAAAACAAAAAAAAGTTCTTGTTCTTATTGCAGCGTCTGGGTTTGCGTTTTAAAACTTCACATGTTTAATATATATATTTGTGTTTTACAGACTGTAAATGTCCATTTACAAAACACAAGAAAGTAACATAAAAGTAAATTGAGAGATATTTTTAACATGTCTCTTGAAATCTTAAAGGTTTACGATGAAGATATCAAGAGACATGTTATTTAGTAGTACCATACCCCGTGTCATGCTGTGCTGAGCCAACACGTCTGTTCTGCCATGTGGAATGCACAGCAGATCGTGATGTCGCCCCTGGCAGTAGCTGTTTGGCATAAACAACTTATAGCATTCCAGGAGGTATGGATTGTCAATCAAATTATTTAATATTTTGTACGCTGTTACTGCAAGGGCCCCACTCCTTCTCGACTGGAGACTTTGATAAAGCGTATCGGAGAGCAAATCTTTACGATGCATACATTTTGGGTACTCGCCGTGGATTCTCATATTCAAATATGAGAATCCACGAAAAAAAATAAAAAATGTAGGTAAACATCTCAACTTGTGTGCAACCAAAGCAACCTGTTTCCTTGAAATGGGGTGAACAAATCTCTTCAATATGTACTTGCTTTATAATCATCATTATCCTTTAATAAAATTATATGCTGAATCACAAATTCTACGTAATTCAATTGGTTTAAAACCTTACATCCTTTTCCAAAATATTATTTAAATATTATATTCCGGAGCTTTTATATTTGGCGGAATCGTTTGATTCTCCATTAGGCATATTTTCCTTTTGTTCAGAGGCAAAATCCGCGATACAAAAGCAAACGCAACAAGTTCTTCAGGTAAAAACCACGGTAACCGTCTTGTTTGTTTTATAAAGGTTTTTTAAGAGCTGCAAATCGTTTCTAGATGCAGAACACCCAGAAGTTGTTTGAAATTGCTTTAATATCATGCCCACCTTTCAAAATAAATTTAAAAATGAAAGAAACACCGTGAAAATGCTTTTTTAAACTCTCAATAACATCGACCATGTTCACTTATCAGTGATGATTGATATATTTTTTAAACTGATTATCTTTGTACTTTATCAAACTGATTTACAAATCTTTTACAATTTACAAATCTTTCACTGTGGGTAAAAACACCCAATATCCACATTTTTCGTTGATTATTTTTAGCGTTTAAAAATATTAGTAAAATATAGACCTAATAACTGGTGATACTAATACTAAGCACAATATAAATAATATTGAAATGGGAATGTTTTTACTGATTTCCCATATAATTGGATATTGGGTGTTTTAACAATCATCAATTTAATTTAGGTATCAACGTGGATGAAACCAGAAGTGGTGGGGCGGCCTCCAACTTCACTGGCAACTGCCCACTGCCCACCCCTGCGGCGAAAACACACACTGTTTAGGTAGCTAAACAAATTTAGGCATCCAGTCCAGAGTGAATAGAATAGTTACAATTACGGTCGGTGTTTTACTCGATGTCCAAGTAGATTGCAGAGATCGTCAATAAACCTGAAAGCGATAAGTCGACCTGTCTAGGTCCGTCGGACACGGGTCAATTTACTAGAAATGGGGAATTTCGTGATCAATATCGCATTATCTAGATTTAATTACACAGATACACGCGCGTCCGTGAACATGGATGGATATCCGAGTGAAATAATAATAATTATTAATGTAGATAATTCTACTGATGGTAGATAGCACGGAACTGCGCACACAACGCGAGGTGGACAGTGGGCGGCGGGCAGAAGCGCGGAGCATTGTCAGTAGTGCCAGCAGCGCCAGCAGTGCCAGCGGTGCCAGCAGTGCCAGGAACCAGCAACCCCCGGTGCAGCACCCCAGCACCACCATGATATGGGACGCCCCCCGCTTCCACCGCAACCGGGTGTGCCTGTTGGCCTCCCTCGGGGCGGCCGTCACTGCTCTGGGCCTCTTCCTGGTGTTCTATGGCTTCCCCAACTAGTGAGGCACGAGATTAGCAAGGTGATTCTTTTTATTCGCATGGTAATCTACCAGTCGATATTTTCACAACAAGGACACAGTGACATCGTGCATGCACGCTTCATTGAATAATAATTACCACAATTAGAAAAAGGCATTCCACAGACAAACATATTGACAGAATTACGGGAATAATACCCATTTACATTTATTTTTGTTTATTATCAAGAGCGAATGAACGAAGAAAGGAGTGAGAAAAGAACGTATGATGCGAAAGTGAATGGAAGAAGAAGTCGAAGACGCCCGAGGAAGACATGGCACGATCAAGTGAATCAAATACTTGAATCGGGTCATATGAATAGTCAGAATAACAGAATAGTATGTACGAGACGATGCATGAATGTGAATGAAGCAAGGAGTATGTACTAACACAACGTTGTATGGTGGTCCGTCCTCTCTGCCTACCCTTGCGTGAAACGGCGTGATGGTTAGTTAGTTAGTTAGACATCGTCACAATTCATTGGTTTTTTTTCTACATTTGAACGGTTCTTGTTGATTTCAGCTTTTGAACATTTTATGATCAGCTGAAAAGGATAACGGTCATGTTGTTATGCTCATCAGCTAATCGCAACTTGTTCAAAAGCTAAAACTGGCCGAGAATTGACGCTTAACCTCAATGTCGGATTTTTGCAAGGCAGAGGTTCTGTTGTACGTTGCTGATTGTAATTTATTTAACGAAATTATGTTTTTGTAAATTATGCCATCTTCTCATATAATGTGTTTTTATATTTTTTCGAATTGTGTGCTAATGGTATAAGTGATTTTTCTGAAATAGCTACTTATATTCGGAGAATTGGTTTTTTCTCCCTTATGTCACTAAAAAAAGTTAATTTCTCTTAAAAGTGAAGATTATTTTGTTGGTTTATTTTATTTTTGTGAGGCTGAATAAATTTCCTTTAAAATTAAAATAATTGCTTGAGGTTTTCCTATAAATACAAACAGTAATGTCACTTTGAAAATCGATGTTTTTCTGCCGCACTGACCTAAGCAAACTTAAAATATTTATAACTCGACTTGCAACGAACTTAACGCAGTGCAAAATATATCTATGGGTTGATTATTTCGTGACGAGCGATCAAGTTTCATTTAAATATGCAAACAACAGGTTTTAAATGATAAAAGTACCTGAAAATATAATGATGAATTCCTGGTGCCTATTGGCACCCCCGGCACACTAGAGGTTATCTGGGACCATTAAAATATAAATAAAAAAAACAAAATGGCGATATTCATTGAATTGTAACGATAACCAATGTTTAAAATACACCGACCTAAGGTCACTTATTTGATTACTATTATTACTATGATTATACATCAAGATAGTATTAGAATTAGGGACATTCGGATTTTTACTAATCGTGCATCACATCACCGGAGTGCCAAAATATTGACATTCTTCACCCGCTGATTCTATCAAGGAAGTACATTTTAGTGACATATTTGTAAAAAAATAATGAAAACATTAGTAATCCAATGCTGAAGGCGGGGACATTTTTTTGATGTTTTATTATGAAAATTTATTTAAAGAGATTTTTAAACTCATATTTTGTGAGAGTGTCATTCCTGGCTTTGAATAATTTCCTTCTTTATGCATTTTTTGTAATTGTTGTTCAATGATGTTCTTCAGCTCTGTAGATTTGTTTTTAAAGGTTTAAAAAAAATACTCGAGATAAATAGAAATTAATAATGAATGGTATTTTAAGTACCTAAAACTAACTAACCACCGTTTCCCCGCAGGGGTAGGCAGAGAGGACGGACCGCCATATAACTCTGTCTTGGCACACACTCCTTGCTTCATTCACATTCATACATCGTCTCATACATACTCTTCTGTTATTCTGACTCATCACATGACCCGATTTAAGTATTTGATTCACTTGATCGTGCCATGTCTTTCTCGGGCGTCCCCGACTTCTTCTTCCATTCACTTTCGCATCATATATTCTTTTATCACTCCTTTCTTCGTTCATTCGCTCTACATGCCCAAACCATCGAAGCGTCCCTTGATCCTATTCATTACGCTCACATCAGCCTTGCATTCTTTCCGGATATCCACATTTTTAATACGGTCATACTTGGTTTTACCGCACATACGTCTCAAGGATCAACATAAGGTTAAGAAAAAAACCATCTTGACCAAAATCAAATATTATTTCAATCAAAAAACCATTTTGTCGAAATGTTAGTGAAATATTAGAAATACGTATATTTTATATACAAATTACATCCCGTTACCAAAAATGGCAGTGAAGTAAATACATCACTTTATCCATCTCTCTGCGGCCCGGCCAATGATAGCGTGTGTGCATCTAAAACAATTGCTCTCGTATTTAGCCCGAGTTGGGTGGAGTGACCACACCCCATTGGGTGTTACTTTTTTTAGATATTGGTCTTCAAGGTATTTTATTGATGGTGTTTTGTAAATCCCTTCTTCCTTTCACTTTCGCATAATATATTAAGTACCTCACCATATATTATATTATTGAATTATTTTTTTGCTTTCGTTGAGGTATCTCTTTAGTGGGTTGAGGTGTTTCAAACATTCGTCACATTTGACGTTGTTGCAATTCATCGATTAGCGCCATTTTGTTTTTTTTTCAAACGTTTAAATGGTGCACACTAAACGTTAATTGTCGGTACGTCTCAGCGTTTGAACTAATTATGATCAGCTGACAAGTTTAACGGTGAGACCGTTATGGTTTTCAGCTGATCGCAATTCGCTGAAAATCTGAAATGGGCCGACAGTCCGCGTTCAACAAAGGCTGTTCAAATGTCGAAAAAAATAAAATGGCGCTGATCGTTGAATTATGACAAAGCCAAATGTGACGAAATTTTGAAACACCTCAACCCAAAACTATGATATTTAGTTTTAACAAAGGGTTATTATAAAACCAGCATTCAAAGAATTAAATACGCAAGGCAGGTATGTAGGTACCCACTGTAAATGATAATATACAAGATGCCCACAATTAGTTCAACCTCCTTGCCATGTTTAGGTCCTGTGCAGGCGCAATTGGAGCAGTCCGTTCCAGGCGGCGAATCGCCAAGGCGCTGATATATATATATATATATATATATATATATATATATATATATATATATATATATATATATATATATATACATATATATATCTTTGTATTTTTTTAAAAATAGTGAATACCCCACAACAGTCTCAACTGCTCCCAACCGTCTAGAGCCAGTGAGACTATGTCATCCCCAATTGGGGTATGTTGTGTGTAGTTGAATGAAATGGGGATGGGAAGGAGATGGGGAAGATGAAGGTTGGGAAGTACCAGGCTATTTAGATCTGGTTACCAACACGGTTAAAGACATTTCAAGTAACGTTTCAATTCTGACTGGTGGTCTTTCACCAGGACGATAATTAGAGTGTCTACCATTTTGGAACGTGACTATATATTATTTTAGATGAATTAAATGTGTTATGACACATATAAGTTAAATAAAATTTATTTGCACACTCCGGGTTTGAACCTAAAATGAAAAAAAAACATACCTTTTTGATGGACGGCAATTGAACCCGTAAGTTCCCGGCCCGACGGAGCGGAATAAAAAAAATAAAAACCCGCGCCTCTCGTATTATACTTGATACGAGTAGGTACCAATCTTCTGTTCAAACGAAAAAATTGCCGTTTGACTCAGGGCCGGGACTAGCCATGTGTAGGTTTGCCTTGCGCCAACCAAACTTTTTTCTTATTTATTTAATTAAAAACTAACGGACTATTTGTCCAATTACAAACAAAATACATAACACGAAATGGAAAAAGAGCAACAAAGAAACAACAGCAAATAAATAATATTTTAATGAAGCAATGACAAACATAGGACAAAATATACATAAGAAAGAACATTCAAATCAAAACCAAGGTCAAGTCAATGTTTTTGGAGAGTAGGAAAGAATGAGAAAAATCATTTGGACTGGTACCAAAAATGTCAAGACCAAGGTTTGAGTTAACAAGTTTCGACATTCTAGATAGTTGAGAATGATACTCATAATTAGTAGAGTAATGATTGAGGAACAGCAATCCATTGTTTCGGAGTCTACGGCAATGAATATTGGACTGGATGAGTTGCAACAAAGAAGGTAAGTCAATTATATAATATATGTATAATTGACTTATGAGAGGATGGTGCACAGGTTGAATGCTGCCTCACAGGCACCTATCTAATACCTACCTGAGATAGCAGAGAGCCTTAGCCGTGTATCTTGTGTCAAGTGCAGTTATTATCTTTGCCTATGCGGTCACCTCACTAATTACCCTGGTAATTAATGCACTACCGTTTTATATGTTTATGAGATAGTCTGCCGAGATCTTGGCACAGCCATTGTTAGAAGTCTCTGCATGTGATCCCACAGTATGTCACGAAGGTATCTAATTCATCTCCGGAAGGTCACGAGGGCTTATGTATTTATGCGATAATAGAAGCCATATTCTCTAACGAAGGTTTACCTACCAACCACTCAATAATCATTGTCGTAAAGAACAAAAGTGTTTTTTTATATATATAAAAAAATACGTAAATAATGTTTGACAATTCCGCGCGCCCTCGAAATATTGCCTACCCACAAACGGTAATGAGGAATTTTCATGAAAGGTTTAAAAATATATATTTATATATAGTTGTTGTAATACTAACAGTAGGTATAATATAAATTGAATAAATGTACAATGTCTAGTTTCTAGTTAATGCTAATTACCTCCCTAATTGAGAAAGTTCTCGTGCTTAGGGAGGGAGCACTATCATGGATTTATTGAAATTATTTTAGTACGATTAAAAATGAATATCATATGAAAATAATAAATTCTAGATTATTTTAGTGAAAAGTGCATTTTGAGTTTTTTTTTTAAATAAATTATGTCAAACGTACTTTGACAATAGAGTCTAACTGTTAAATAGTAGTTTTTCAACAGGTTCGACAGTCAGTATCATTATATTTTGCAAATGTAAATATATTAAATCATTGACATAAAATATTTAAAGAAAACCAACATAAAATAAGTAGAAAATCGTAAAATAAATATATATATATATCTTGTTGGCAAATAAATTGTCCGCGCGATTGGCTGAAGTGTAGATTTTTTTTCAATATTTTCATATTTTTTAATCCAATATAAATTCTTGATCTTATGCGAGTAGGGCAGGGTAGGCAGTGCTTATGTGCATATACGGAGTGCACGCCTTTGCTGTGAATAAAGGGGGTTGTAAATTTTCCACAATTTAATAGAACATGTACGAAAGGACACGAGCGAATGCAAATAAATTTGATCTATTTTGAAATCTCCTCCCATTTTTTTTGGGAAAGTTCATCACTGATTTATTTATAAGGTGGTATGTCGTCTCAATGCTAACTAGGTTTTATAACCGCTGGACCTTTGAGTAACAATGTATGGAGAGAGAGCTAATTATTTTTACCCAACCTGTACAAACTTGCGATAAATCACTTTCTCCGGGTTTTTACGTCGTACACTATGAGAGAGAAAGAGACAACAAATATAATACACCGCTTCTATGTACTGTCACGATGCTCTTGGGCTTCTGGGTCACCGCGGGACTCCGCTCACATTTTTTATTATGCCACTAAACTTGACACAACTAAAGGATTTTTTAGGTTTTATGCTATATTTTTGTTGATAACAATAATGTGAAAAAGTGGTTATACGAATAAACAAAAACATTATGTCGAAATGTGATATGAATGGATGTATAAATACCCTAGTCTTAGTCTTAGCCACGCCCAGGTCCGCCGAGTCCGGTAAAAATCATTAAAAACTGACTACACTGCCTTGGATAGGTACCACTCGATGTACTCTAAGCGCTGGACAGTGCCGGGACCTTGGAGTAACAATGTAAGGTCGGGACGCTCCATGACCTGATGGAGATCTATTAGAATCTGGCACCACCTCGATATTTAATTAATTCCATGTATTGTGTTTTCAGAAAATAGTGTTAGGAGAGACGTCCGAGAGTTTCGGTCCGTGGAAAGACAACTCTTTTCCGATGATGTTCAAGGTGTACCTGTTCAACGTAACCAATCCCAAGGAGGTGGCCCTCGGAAGCCGCCCCGCGCTGCAAGAGGTGGGGCCCTACGTCTACAGGTTAGTGCACTCCTATTTGCCTTTCGAAATCTTAATTCCTCAGAGCAATAATATACCAGGAGAGATAGCTTGTGTAGTTAGGACTGTTGATTTTTTCCTGACCCAGGTAAGGCTAGGGCATGGGCTAGGGTATTTATACACTCATAGTGTCGAAACACGTTTCGAAATTCAAAAATCTATCTTCTGTTCGAACAAAAAAATCCCACTTAAATCGTGCAGAAACAATCAAAGCAAATGAGAGAGAAATTGGCGCAAATGTAGTTAATTGAAAGAATGAGATAGTGCAATACGTATTAATAGTGCTGTCGCATTATTACAGCAATACCGGCCAATTTTTTTTCACAGTGTAAATACGCAAGAAGTTGAAACGTACTTAAAAAGCAGCGTAAATATTATTTTTGCATTCCAATATAATTGTTAAGTTATGATTTAGAAACAATCAAATAGATACATCTAGCAACATGCAAATCCTTTTTCAAATTTGTCATGCACGTCGACGTTTGTTTACGATGGTTATTTTTACTTCAGAAAATGCAAGCGTGAGCCTGAGAAAACGGCATCTAATTTCTGACCCCAAGGCTCGCATTTCGCTTAGTAGTTTTTTTTAACAAATGTTACTTTTGAAGATTTTTTTTTTCGAATCGTCTTTATTCCATCATTCTTAACTGAATTCCAAATGTTCACTTCATTCGGTCCCATAGAGCCTGAGAAAACGGCGTCTAATTTTCGACCCTAAGGCTCTCATTTCGCCCGCAAAATAGTAATTTTTAAAACTTTTGTACATATTGAAGATTTTTTTCATTTTGTCGTCTTAAATCCACCATTTTTAACAGAATCCTAAACGTTCACAGCATTCGGTCCAATACAGCCTATAAAACGGCATCTGATTTCCGACCCCAAGACTCGCATTTTACTCGGAACGTAGAATTGTTTTTACCAAAATGTTACTTTTTGAAGATTTTTTCATTTAATCGTCTTTATTCCATCATTCTTAACAGAATTCCAAATGAAAATTTCATTCGGTCCCATAGAGCCTGAGAAAACGGTGTCTGGTTTTCGACCCCAAGGCTCACATTTTGCCCGTAAAGTAGTAATTTTTTTAACAAATGTTACTTTTTGAAGATGTTTTCTTTTGATATACTCTATTCTAGTATTTTTACCTGAATTTCAAATGTACACTTCATTCAGTCTCATAGAGCCTGAGAAAACGGTGTCCAATTTTCGACCCCGAGACTCGCATTTTGCCCGGAAAGTAGTATTTTTTTTAACTAATGATACTTTTCAAAGATGTTTTCTTTTAATATACTTTATTCTATTGAATTTCAAATATACACTTCATTCGGTCTCATAGAGCCTTTTCTCTAAAACGGTGTCCAATTTTCGACCCCGAGACTTGCATTTTGCCCGCAAAGTAGTATTTGTTTTAACTAATGTTACTTTTTAAAGATGTTTTATTTTAATATACTTTATTCTATTATTCTTAACTGAATTCCAAATGAACACTTCATTCGGTCTTTTAAAGCCTGAAAAAACGACGTCTTACGTCCAACCCCAAGGCTCGCATTTTACCCGCAAACTTGTAATTCTTTTAACAAATGTATCTTTTTGAAGATCTTTTCATTAAATCGCCTTTATTCTATCATTCTCAACTGAATTCCAAATGAATACTTCATTTGGTCTTTTAAAGCCTGAGAAAACGACGTCTTATTTCAACCCCAAGGCTCGCATTTTACCCGCAAACTTGTAATTCTTTTAACAAATGTATCTTTTTGAAGATCTTTTCATTAAATCGCCTTTATTCTATCATTCTCAACTGAATTCCAAATGAACACTTCATTCGGTCTTTTAAAGCCTGAGAAAACGACGTCTTATTTCAACCTCTATGCTTGCATTTCGCCCGCAAAGTTGTAATTTTTTAAAAAAATGTAAATATTTGAATATTTTTTTCATTATATCGTCTTTATTCTATCATTCTCAACTGAATTTCAAATGTTCACTTCATTAAGTCCCATAGAGCTAAAGAAAACGGTGTTTAATTTTAGGTAGTAATTTTCTCATCAAATGTTATTTTTAGGAGGTTTTAACATTTAATCGTCTTATTTTCATCATTCTTAACCGAATTTCAAAGATTCATTTCGTTCGGTCTTATAGAGCCTAAGAAAACAGCATGTAATTTTTAACCCCAAGGCGAATTAGATGCCGTTTTCTTAGGCTCTATTTCTCTTTATGAGGGCGGCATATAAATATTTTGTTATTGTAGCAATAGCGTCATGGGTGCTGGAATGTTTTTTTAGCCGAATTGTTTAGAGTTTATGGTGGAATTTTTTTCTAGAAATTACCAAATCAGGTTTACGACAATTTAAAAAAATATGTTTTTGATATATTTGATAGAAGGGATATTGGACATTAATAATTTTGTGGATCTGTGGGGCAGCCTGTTTTATATTATATATTGGTGTTATAATTGATATTTTAGTTATCTTTTAATATATCATATTTAAGACTTGTGTTTATGATGTATGTAAACATAATATTTTTATATTCCAAAATATTAATCTAAATGTGTTCCTATAAAGTTGTAATAAATAAACTACAATTGGTAAAAACAGACAAAAGTATATCGTCGCTGAAAGGAAAAAAAGGCTTAATCGACACTTTGGTAAAAAATGAGTTAAATATGCAGTTTCGATCAGTTCTTTTTCTGCATCAAATGTTCTGACTATCGTTTGATTCTGAAGACTTTTGTAGCCTTTCAGCCGTCTAAAATATATTAACCATTTGGAAAAAGGCTTGACTCAAGCGTCACAAGTTTGGGACTAATTTAACTTTTTGTCGCTTCAGGTGAGAGCATTGATACCTGAGTCAACATTTTTTTCAAAATCCAACCGGATACTGACCTTTCAAAATGTTGCTTCAGCCTTTTCGCCTTTACAGCGACGATACATTATAAACAATAACATAGCAAACTTAAATGTTTATAATGCCATTGATTATAAAGGTTAGAGTTAAAGTGATGCTTGGTGTGTGACAAACAATAAAATGATCAATTTATTATTAATAATGCGTTTTATTCTTTTAGGCAATACAGACACAAAACTAATGTAACATTTGATGGCAAAAGCAAACTATCGTATTATCAGAAGAAAATATTCATATTTGACGCCGAAAAATCCGGGAACCGCACAGAGAGCGATCAAGTGATTCTTTTGGATACAGCCATGTTGGTAAGTTTTATGAATGCACTTATTCCAGTGGGTAAATTAAAATACAATATGCCGGCTTATTGAGTCCCGTGGTTTGTGCGCAGGGGATGATCCTGACGATCAACAAGGTGATAAAGTCGATGCTGGTCAAGTTGAATGACGCGCTGCCTCTTCTTTTCGGCTACCGCCTGGACCCGTTTATCAGATGCGCAGTTGGAGATATCCTGTTCAAGGGAACTGTGATAAATTGCTCCAGTGACGACATGGTTGTCGGTAAGTAATTAAAACTGTATATTGTCACACTTTATTTATAATGTTTATCATCAGCAGAGGAAAATTTGGAATTGGCATGATTTATAATTATATATGTGTTAATTATTGTTGATTTGCTGTTAATTTTCCCAAAAAAAAAGTCGGAAAACTGTTGCTGTTTATAATATTATCTATATGCACTAACACATATCTTTAACCTTTAACCGTTAACCGTTAACCGTAACCGTTAACCGTTAACCGTTTACCGCTTACTGTTTACTGCAGTAGATTATTTGCACTTATTCGTAGGTTGGGAAGTACCTGGCTATTCAAATCTGGTCACCACACGTAACGTTTTAATTCGAATGGTGGGCTTTCACCAGGGCGATACTTCGAGTATTTGCCACTCTGGAACATGCCGCAAATAAACTATATATTATTTTTTTATATTCATTAAATATGAATTTAATAATAATCTTTATTAAATATATATATATATATTTTAAACATACAATAGCGATAAATTAGAAAGAGCATATAAATAAAATAAAAACACAGTTAATTAAAAATGATGTATAGATTATTATTCGTATTCGCCTAATATAAATAGACTTTGTTTTTGTATAAATTAGTTATTAGTTAATAATTTTATCTTCTAATAATCATCCTCACTAGGCAAGCTTGTGTTGAGTAACACATATTAAATAAATACAATTTATTTGAGCTCGCCGGGATTTGAATCTGCGACATATGGATTCGTAGTGTCTTAACGATTCGACCACGGAAGCCTAACCTAACCTAACCTAACACTCCCGTTCCGAAGGGGGGTTCTAATGTCACCCTGAACGAAAAGTTTGTGCGATATTCTTGATAAAGATGACTAAAATATTATTAGTACACCTACTTCTCTCTAAGTATTACAAAAAACATATTTTCTAAGATTATGCCTTGAATACGCTTTAATCAGCAAGGTAAAAAGGGGACAATTACGTCACCTCATTCGGATCGTACGTTTGATTTTGACTTTCAGGTACGGAGGAAAGAAAGTTAATTACATCCCATGTAATAATTTATTTCAGGTATGATCTGCCAAGCCATGGCTTCTCGGCTACCTCCCACCATGTGGCCCCAGGAAGACGTCAACGAAGGATTTATGTTTGCCTTGTTTCATTATGTAAGGCTGTTTTCAATTTGGTGTTTTTATCCCTTCGGCTTGTAATTTGCTTCATAAAAAAATTCAACTTAACTGTGGTGTTATTTGTGTCGTGTCAACGTAATATTATGCTAGCACTACACGATCGTCCAACTGTTCAACTTTAAAGTTAAAAGCCCGGTTGGAAGTTGGACGGTTGGACGATCGTGTAGCGCTAGCATAACTCTGCTTACCTTGCGAGCTTAACTTCAATAAGCCTTTTCGTATTTCTGTAAGAGTTGATTTTAGACAGTTGGCAATTTTCAAGCTGGTACGTAGTCCACATGCAAGAATGATCAAAATATTAAATATAAGTTAAGATTGATTTCCTCACAAAAATATTTCATTTTTTAAATAACTAACCATCACGCCGTTTTCTCACCGGATGGACCGTCACACAACTCTGTCTTGGCACACACTCCTTCCTTCATTCACATTCATACATACTCTTCTGTTATTTCGTCTCTTTACATGAACTCAAGTATTTTTTTTATTTTTTTTACCTGAATACCGCAAAAGAGTCTCAACTGCTCCCAACCGTCTAGAGCCAGTGAGACTATGGCATTCCCAAATAGGATATGTTGTGAGGCTGAAGGTAGTGGGGAGGGGAAGGAGATTGGGAAGGGGAAGGTTGGGAAGTACCTGGCTATTCAGATCTGGTCACCAAACACGGCTAAAGCCATTTCAAGCAACGTTTCGATTCTGAATGGTGGTCTTTCACCAGGGCGATACTTGGAGTATCTACCACTCTGGAACGTGCCGCAAATATACTTTTTATTATTTTTACATGAATTAAATGTGTTATGACACATATTAATTAAATGAAAGTAATTGACGCACGCCGGGTTTGAATTCATTTGGATTCATAGTCGAGCGTCTTACCACTCGACCATGGAGGTCGTCAAATTTGATTCACTTGATCGTGCGATGTGTTTCACGGGCGTCCCCGACTTCTTCCACCATATATTACCCTTTCTATATTCATCTCCTCTACATGTCTAAACTATTTGTGCGTCTCTTTCCTAATGTTATTCATTGCGCTTAAATCAGCGTTCAATTAATTAGCCTAGACCACTCCCATACGCCTTGCGGCAAACATTCGTTTTTTTATCCCGACTTTTTGCTTGAAGCCGTTTTAGGCTCACTTGCTCCTGGAGAGTCGGCGGATCTACGTTTATCGTCAACTTAACTAACTAACTAACTAACCATCACGCCGTTTCTCCGCAAGGGTAGGCCGAGAAGACGGACCGTGATATAACTCTGTCTTGGCACACACTCCTTCCTTCATTCACATTCATACTCTTCTGTTATTCTGACTCTTCACATGACTCGATTCAAGTATTTAATTTACTTGATCGTGCCATGTCTTTTTCAGGCGTACTCGACTTCTTCTTCCATTCACTTTCGCATCATATATTTTTTTCACACTCCTAATCTTAATAATGTTTCACTGAAATCTTAATAATGTTTTTTTAACATTTTGACTTTGGGATGTTGGATTTTCCACAATTTAACAGAACATTTACGATAGGACATGAATGAATGCAATTGAATATGGTCTATTTTTAAGTCTTTTTAAATTTTTTTGGGACCGCTCTTCATTGATTTATCTCATTACTTTATCCGTATAAAGTAAATATCATGTTACCAGCCGATATTTGGCGAAATAAGCAAAATTATTAAATTGAGAATTGCATTATTTTATTTAGCAAAACAATACAGTCCAAGGACCGTACACCATTGACTCTGGAGCGGACAGCATCTCCCAGCTAGGGCAGGTGCTCAGCTACGAGGATATGGAAGAATTACCCATGTGGGACGACGCCTGCAGCGTCCTCAATGGAACCGACGCCACTATCTTTCCCCCTATTGAAGATACTAACATCGGCCACTCGTCTATCAGCGTCTTTCAAGCAGAGATTTGCAGGTAATCAGCTAAGATCAGTGCACACATAACATTTCATCACCATAGTCTTCGATTGTCCTGATTCAACATCCCATAAGAGATCACACAGACAAAAACGACCATATTTACCAGTTTACTGCATAAGATTTAAATTAAGTGTATGAAATTATCTGTAAGCATAGACATAAAATAAAGACACGTCATATTTATACAAATCTTACAAAAAATGTAGCACAACTAGTACCGTCCACTTTTCCGTTTCACCCGCTTATGAAAAGGATAGTTATTCAAAGAATATGTGTGTTCGGATGAGATAGATATATGAACGTCCCACGCTACTGTTATAATTGGGCATCGCCACTAGCCGTGGTTGTCTTCCTCGCATTTGCATCTCACACCGTTTATGAGTAGCTAAAAACCTTCTTAATAATTGTATTTATTTAAATAATAAGAAGTGATTTGTAGGTAAATATGAATAGAAAGAAACTCCATGAGATATGTTTTTTGCTACCGAATGATTTTTACACCTCTCAAGAGATTTTTTCTCAGAAAAAAGCCTACAGTGACGCGTTTGTGACAGCTGGGGACAGCTTGTTTGTCGAACGAATGTTTGTGTGATACTAAACGCAGTATATCTCAGGTATGTCTCGCGGACCCGGCTTAGTGCATTCACGCGCGTTGTCTTAGTAACGTATCTACATTATTTAATTCAGCTTATTCAAGTCTGTAAGCATACAAATATATTTTGGCTATTCCATTATTGTTAAAATATTACTAGTTACTTGTTCGTACTTGTCTAGCTCATTCTGGACGAAACTATACACTGCCCACTTAGTAATGCGCACACACACATGCGTATTGATAAATTTAAACCCGATCTTTCGTAAAAATATATTTTTCTGTTGCACTCATAAATACTTATTTATTATAATTATTGTATCCAATACGTAAATGTTTAAGGGAAGAATACCTAAAATATGAATTCCGTGTTTAGAATATTTACATAGATATTTAAATAGTTAGAAGCGATGTCAACTCAATGAACAGCACCGGAAAAAAAATGTTATTCATCAATAGAAAAAAAAAAAAAAAATACATATATATATTTATTTACTCTCATTAAAGGCTTTTACACAAATATTAACATTTAAAAAGATAATATACTCATAAACAGTACAAAACTATTGTACAAGAAAGAAAAAATAGTATTGAATAGCAAGTAGATCCAGTGTTAAATAGTTTCATCAAATAAATTAGCTGTGCTTACATTGTCATTGCATCTTAAGAACTTGTGTTGGATTCTTTCAATCGTTTGTGAATAAAAATCATAATTTGGAGACCGAACTGTGGAATTGTACTCGATATAACTTCTTACAATCGACATAATATGCAATTTTTTGATAGTATTGATATTATTGAAGTCACTAGACACTTTTAAAATAAATTCTTTTCAGATCAATGTATGCCAGCTACGTAAAGCGAGGCTCGGTGGAAGGCTTGCCGGCCGTGCGTTACGAGGTGGGCCGGAGCGTGCTGCAGTCCGCTACCACCAACCCGGATAACGAGTGCTTCTGTCCTGAGTGAGTTCATAGCGTAGTTTTATACTAAACCATACTCTGAAGACATGGAGAGGTACCTTTGCGAAACAATGTAGTCAGGACAGTTGAGAAGAGAGTAAAAAATCGAAGAACACACAAAAACGTGACTAACCTTTCCAGTTGTCAAAAACAAACCACTAATCCAAAATGGCTGATAATGCTAAAATATGATAAAAATATGTGTACCAACATAACAAAAAAAAAAAAATCGATAGTCGAATGTACACAGCCCGCGAAAATTCCAAATTCACCTTTTCTTTTGAACAGGCCATTCTACACCTCCTTATATCGTTCATCCAAGATACCATAACTACTACGCATAGAATATGGTGACACTTGGAACTGAGTTTCGTTAAAATTGCATCGCCGAAAAAAATATTCATTCATTTTATGGTGGTTACTCAAAATGCTGGGGTGTCTTGCAATTTGAAATCCCTGAGGTACTTCTTCAAGAAATGTTGTATTAAATATACATTACGCGTTTGATGGCATGGAGAACGTTATTTTATGGGAAGACGTGGTGATTCCTACTCTGGCTCTTGTACTTTCTTGATCTGTGAGAAATAGTTTGAATACAGGTGAATTCTGTATGTTTTATGTTTAACCCACCACAAGTCCACCTTTTTGCAATTTTCGAGGGGAAGCAATGGACAAAATGTCTCGGGACTTCAAACTCGGTAATCTCTGTTCATTATATTTGGAGTGTATGGACAACATATGCACTCATCTCACCATCACCAGTCAGTTAGAAATACAGTTTGAAAACGAGAGGTCACTAAGTGTCGCTCTGATAGAAGCGCGCGCCCGGTCCTGTAACGAAAAATTATGTCGCTATGTGCTATTAATGGATGTAAAAGGTGTGTCCATGAAAACTCTAGCCAGACCCGAGTCGGGAAAAAATCAACAATCCTGACTACACTGTTTAGCAAAGCTATCCCTCCTGGCACATTATTGCTCCGAGGTACTGTACATATCAATATGACCTGGAATCTTGAAGTAACAATATATGGAGGGAGAGCTAATTATTTTTACCCAACCCACATAAACTTGCGATAAATCACTTTCTCCGGGTTTTTACGTCAAACGCCATGATAGAGAAAGAGACAACAAATTTCATAGACCTATTCTATATACTGTCGCAATGATCTTAAGCTCCTGGGTCACCGCGGGACTCCGTCCACATTTTTTATTATGCCACAACTAAACGGTTTTTTAGATTATATGCTATATTTTTGTTGATAAAAATATTGTGAAAAAATGACTATACGAATAAACAAAAAAAATATGTCTATATGTGATATGAATGGGTGTATAAATACCTTAGCCTTAGTCTAAGCCACGCCCAGGTGCGCCGAGTCAGGTTAAAATCATCAAAAACAAGTCAAAAACTGACTTCACTGCCTTGGATAGATTCTACTCTATTGAAGATTCTACTTTATTATCTTGAAGGGATGTTTGTTTGTTGTTTGTTGCGGCGGCAGTGACTGGAGCGTGACGCACTCGGGCTGCGCGCTGGACGGGGTGATGGGGCTGGAAAAGTGCCAGAAGGCTCCCGTGGTAGCCTCCTTGCCTCACTTCTTCCTCGCCTCGCCCAGCCTCCTCGACTACGTCGCCAGCGGCCTGAAGCCCGACAAACTCAAGCACCAGACATTCGTGGAAATTGAACCGGTAAGTGTGCTGTTGTTTAATAATAATAATATTTGGATGATTTGTATGGCGCCGTTTTTGTGAAAAATCACCTCAAGGGCGCTGTACAGATCTTATTTTCCATTATTACATATTGATTCCTAGTTTAAATAAGAAAATATACATACTTACCTGGTAGGTCCTATCAGATAGACACACTTATTAACTTAAAATTATAATTATGATTTTTTTCTTTATGATTTTTATTTATTTATATTTTTTTATTTTATTTGTTTTTTCCAATTTGGGGCATGGGAGCGAAATTAAAAAAT
This sequence comes from Drusus annulatus, assembly GCA_022651775.1. Taxonomy (NCBI): domain Eukaryota; kingdom Metazoa; phylum Arthropoda; class Insecta; order Trichoptera; family Limnephilidae; genus Drusus; species Drusus annulatus. The sequence continues at coordinate 185,966 of JAGWCC010000574.1, forward strand.
GGACTTTGTGAATTTGTCGTACAGTACAGGATTTGGTTAAAATTTGTATATCTAAAGGTGATTCGCCGAGAGACAGAATTCAGATTTACAGATTTCAATAAAAACTCACTTAAAGAGGTAAACAAAATACTCGGAGAAAAGTTGTAAAAAAGCGAAGATACGCAACAATAATTATCTACGCAATAGGTTATTTTATTAGACGTAAAAAAAAGTTTTTAGATAATTTTGGTGTAATTGAATTGACACGTTTAACTTGCGCCAGGCGCCGAGCCCGCGCCGTTTGACTCAGGGCTCGGACTGATAGTATATGGTATACGAATCAAGCAAAGACAAATAAAAAGTATACAAAATAAAGTAAAAATGGCAAGCCAATTCAAGACCTGGCATAACAATTCAAATGTTTATTCAGTACCTAGCTTGATGGCAGATAAAAACCATGTGGGCTTACAAAAAAAATAAGATTTTGACTTGAGTTGACCAGTCTTTACATTCAGGACAGCGGAGAATAGTAACCATAATTAGTTTAGTGTTGATTGAGGAAGAGTAGTTCATTATTTCCGAGTCTACGGGAGAGGGTATTGAAAAGGATGAGTGTAGAAAAGTAAGTGAATTGAAAATGAAATAAATAACTTTGTAAGATACAATTGAGATCGATTTTGTTCCTACGGTCTTCTAAATGAGAATTTTAGAAATATTCAAAATACGTTTTTTACACATATTCAACCTATAAACTATTGAGAACAAGATGGCGTGTGGATCATGTTACCCACGTAGAACGCATTCCAAAAGGTAGTAATTAAACTGTTGTCTACACCCATGAATTTTAACACCCATTTATCTAAGAAAGATGCAACCTTGTTGAGTAATTACAACATTATGCATATCATCCGCAACTAAAACCATAAACTGTATATAGCGAGGAACTCATTGTCATAAGCCAGCCTGACTTGCGATGATAATACATAATAAAATTGGAATAAACTTCAAAGGATTAATGCTTATTTAATATTTAAACAATATTACTAATCTAAAACACAAATATGAAACAGAAAAAAGCCAGACTAAAAAAAAAACAAAAATCGGAAAAAATTCAAATATTAATAATTTTCAATTGAAGTATGAGATCGTTTAAAAATACCGCTTTCTAATGAAGCAGATTCTTACTCCCGGATAGAGTAGAGGTTCCAAGTTCTAGCCTCGGTCATGACAACTGTTCTTTTTAGTTTCTGACTTTTTTTTTGTTTCATATTTGTGTTTTAGATTATTAATATTATTTAAATATTTGGTGACATAATTCTTTTTAAACGCCTTACAGAAAACAGGAGCAGTCCTACGTGGAGCTAAACGTATTCAGTTGAATATGGAATTGGCTCAAATTGAAGGAGTCGCTTTACTGGCCAATGTAACTACAGGCCTCTTTCCCTTGATGTGGCTGGAGGAGGTGAGGCTATACTTTTATCTCTATCTCCTACACACGTCATATCGACTGCTTTCATTGACCTTATCAGGAGAGCTTTACTTCTTCTGTTGGGGACACTCTGTTTGTTTGTTTAAAAAAATAAATTATAGTGAATACCGCACAGGAGTCCCAACTGCTTCCAACCATCTAGAGCCAGTGAGATTATGGCGACCCCAATTGGGGTATGTTGTGTGACTGAAGGTAGTGGGGAGGGAAAGTAAATGGGAAACAGGAAGGTTGGCTATTCAGATCTGATCGCTAAATAAGGCTAAAGCCATTTCAAGCATCGTTTATATTATGATTCTAAATGATAGTCTTTCACCAGGGCGATACTTATAGTCCGAGTAGCTACCACTCTGGAACCTGCTGCAAATATAAAATATATTATTTTATATGAATTAAATGTTTTATTACACATATTAATTAAATACGATGCATTTGCGCACGCCGGGTTTGACCCCGCGACCTTTGGATTCGTAGTCGAGCGTCTTACCACTCGACTACGCAAGCCGTCTATTCAGATCTGGACACCTGGCTAAAGTAATTTCAAGAAACGTTTCGATTCTAAATGATAATTTTTAATCAGAGCGATACTAGTAGTTTCTACAACTCTGAAACCTGCTACCAATTTACTATATAAAGTTTTATATTAATTAAAGTGTGTTATGACAAATATCAATCAAATAAAAATTATTTGCGCACGTCGGGTTTGATCCCGTGACCATTGGATTCGTAATCGAGTGTCTCACCACTCGACTATGAAAGCCATCAAAGTAGGCTGTTGCTGTGTTATAAACCTCAGAGCAATAATATACAAGAGAGAGCGCTGCTGTAGTCAGTTTTTATGAGGTCTGCCGGACTCGGTTAGACCTGGGCGTGGTTAGGACTAGGAATAGGGTATTTATACATCCATTCATAGCACATGTCGACATAATGTTTTTGTTTATTCGTATAACCACTTTTTCACAGTATTGTTATAAACAAAAATATAGCATGTAACCTAATAAACCGTTGAGTTATGTTCATTTATTTCGCGTATCAAAACGTGTGAGCGGAGTCAACGGAGACGCGAGACAAGAAGAACATTCTAACAATACTTTATAGCGGTGTGTTAATTTGGAAAATTTTGCTGTCTCTTTCTATCTTATGGTGTACGACGTAAACATCCGTAAGTGATTTATCCCAAATTTGTATAGGTTGGGTAAAAATAATTAGCTCTCTCTCCATATATCGTTACTTCAAGGTTACAACCCTAAATAGTGAGCTTAATCATTTTTAGGGGGGGGAGCTGCCCCCCCGCGTGAAGATGGTTCTCGACAACGTGTATCGGAGGGTGAAGATGATGAAGGTGCTGCAGTGGGTGGTGGTGGCGACGGGCGTGGTGCTGATGCTGGGCGCGTGCGGGCTGCGCGGGGCGGTGGGGCGCGTGGCCAACAGCAAGGCCGCCCCCGCGCCGAACCCACGCCCACCCGCCGCAACCAAAAATGGCCACTCCTTTGACTTCACCAACAGAGCCTTCGGGGTCGAGGAGGTCATCGTTGCGCACCATTGATTGAACCAACCAACCAACTAACTCCTTGCACTCGGGATATTCATGTATCGTTTTGGATCTAAGTTCTTTTGCTATTATATTTGTAAAGTGTCGATATACGAGGCCTGTTCAAAAGAAAAGGTGAATTGTGGTACAAAGAAACGTACAAAGTACAAAGAATGTGTATTAAATTTTGCGTTAAAAATGGAACAAAGTGCTCCGACGCACTTAAAATTTTGACTGTGGCATTCGGCGAGTCTACATTGTCTCAAACAAGTGTTTACAAGTGGTACAAGCGCTTTACAGAAGGTCGAGAAGATGTTAATGACGATGAGCGTCCTAGAGTTGTGAAAAACAAATCATAGATTTTATTCTTTGATCAATTTTTTACAAAAATTAAAAAATCGAAGAACGCACAAAAACGTGACTAACCTTTCCAGTTTTCAAAAACAAACCAATAATCCCAAATGGCTGATAATGCTAACATATGATAAAAATACGTGTACCAACATAACAAAAAAAAAACGAAAATCGAATGTACGCCCGCGAAAATTCAAAATTCACCTTTTATTTTGAACAGGCAATGTACTTAATTATAATTAAATTATTTTAACAAATCGTATAAATAATATTTAACCTTTATGTGATTGAAAGGGTATCCGGGTACTCTTTTCGGTTTTCAGCATAGATTAATGTTCCAGTAAGTCTAACCGGCTGAAACTTCCTGACTTTTTCACAATAGTGAAAATGAATAATTAAACATAACCGTTGGATATGTGAAGGATGGTATGTGAGCGGAAAACGCTTAAGTAAATCTCATGTGTTTTATATGGAATTTGACGCTTGTCCATATTGATTAATCATTTTATCTTATTTTAAATGATAAATATGATGTACTGCTATGTTCAAAATACATCACCTGTATCGTTAATACTATGTTTAATCAGCCACTGAATTAAAACCCTTAATAAAATATGGTACTGGGTGAAATTCCTATCCACTTCCCCAAGTTTTAAACTAAGTCTAAGTATTACGTCATAAAAGTGGTACAGTAAACTTTAGCAATGTATACTATAAAATACATCATCACATCAATTTTAAATAGGTGTTGTTTTCTTCAGTCACATAAGGGATAAATTAAATTTGCGTAGAAAGCAATCACTTTGTGGTTTGACATTTTTTATGAAAATGAAATAAATAACTTTGTATAGGACCAGAATTTTTTTATGACTGATCGGTTTCGCTTAGCCTAGGCATCATAAGGATACAAAATGAAACTGAATAAATAATTAGTTTGATTTTGAAAAAAATCTGTGGTCTTGTAAAAAGTTATTATTTAATTTTTATTATATTTTATAATGTTTGGACGTACATTAACATAGGCAGGGGTCGGAAAACGTTAGTGAGAGATGGAAGATGTAAGTTTTTCAAAGGCAGGAAAAGATCTTTTGTTCCGTGTATTAGTAATATGGAATTCTTGATTCAGGATTAGTACCTAAAAATACACACTTTGTGGCTTTCTAGTACAAGCAAAACTATAAATTATTTATCTTAATTAATACGGGTAGTTAGAAAAAATTCTAAGGTTTCTAGTGAATACAATTCTTAAACAGTAATCTTTAAAATTCTCTATGAAATGCATACTGTAATGTTACATCGTTCAAAAATGCCCTGGTTTTCAAACTGCACTTTTTACTACAATTTTGGTCAATGTTTTTCGTAAAATTCAAAAGATTACGGTTAAGAGATTTGTTCACTGGAAACCTCAACTATTTTAGTTACTCATAGAAAATTTACAGATAAATCATTTGTTGTATTGCTTGTATAATGCTACAAAATAACGTTCAACGTCATTCTTGAGTGCTGACCTTTAATGATTGAAAGTCTTAATAATAGATTCTAATGGTAAGTGAAATGGCTTATTCGCTTGTTATGTTAAAAAAATTATATTCGTGCTTTTCTACTATTGTTAGTATTATCAAAATATATAAATCTCTAATTTTTTGTTGTATAATTTTTAACCGTTCTATGTTCTTTTTAAAATAGAGCGAGCACTCAAGGCAGTGCCCAGCTGAAAAATAAAAAAACATTAAATTAGTCAAAAGGGCAAAATAAAGTGTATGAAATCATTTGTGACTATTACAATATATGCGGGCCTTTCCATCAATGTTCAACTATTGCGTGGAGTGTGGACAAAGCTGTTGGGGATTGAACAGACTGAACATACCTTTGACGATTCTATTCCATTCACCGAAGCCCGAAGATTTGACTTTATACTAATTTTAAATAAAACTAATTAATTATTTTTAATTAGAATTAACTTTAAAGCCTTTATGCTTGTTATTTTTATATTGATAATTGAAATTATATTAATAATCTTCAACGTAAATATGAAACAAAAAAAATAACGGTAGCGACTGAGACTCAAACTTGGAACCTCAACTCTATCCGGGAGTAACGCTTCTTCCAATTGAGCCACCGAAACTTTATTAGAAACCGGCATTTTCAATCGATCTCATACTTCATTGAAAATCATTAATAATATTTTTTCAATTTTCTGCCGATTTGGCTGCCATCTTTGTAATGCTATACAAAGCTCTGAAAAAATAAAAAAATGTTATTAATGATTTTAAATGAAGAATGAGATCGATTAAAAATGCCGGTCTCTTACGAGGTCTCGGTGGCTCAATTGGCAGAAGCGTTACTCCCGGATAGAGTAGAGGTTCCGAGTTCGAGCCTCGGTCGCGACCGTTATTTATTCTGTTTCATATTTACGTTGAAGATTATTGATAATATTTAAATAATTAAAATAAATTATTTATTTCAGCAGAATCGAGCGGTGGGTGCAATACTCGGCCTGCCATATAAATAATGTAAAAAATAAAGAAAGAGATAACATAAAATAGTAATAATAATACAAAAAGATAATTTGTATTAGGGTGGCTTGAGGGAAAATCTCCATCTATGGTGTAGTTGTATTAGGTTGGCGTGAGGGACACTCTCCATCTATGGTGTAAGAGCGCGTTGTGCCACTGAGCGATGGCCTGAACGAGAGTGTTCTCGGCTTTCCTGCAGAGCTGACTCGTTCCGGCCACCCTGTGGCGCATCAAACCAGCAAGTCCATGCACCCTTCCCTCTGCAAACATCCGTGAGGCGCTGCATCGCCAAGGGAGGCGAAACAGCGCCCTGCACGCTTGGTTATACTGAACTTAGCGCGTGTTTGTGACGCCTTGTGAGTGGTCCAGAGTTTACAGGCTTATGCAATATGTCTGGAATAACTGTTTCTTTACAGGAGGACTGCACCTAATAAATCTCCTGGCGAAAATGTTGGCTTATAAGCTTAGTGCTCTTCTCTAGCGTTCTATGTATTTCTTGTCTTTTAAATCGTCAGTTACGACATGACCCAAATAATAATAATAATTCATACTGTTTTTAAAATAATAACTAATAACTCAGGAGCAACATCATATGACGAACATAATAGTACATGGTATTATGTGCGGTGGTTTCAGTACACACTATGGGAAGAAGAAGTCGGAGATGCCCGAGGAAGACATGGCGCGAACAAGTGAATCAAATACTTAAATCGGGTCATGTGAAGAGTCAGAATAACAGAAGAGTATGTATGAGACGGTGTATGAATATGCATGAAGCAAGGAGTGTGTGCCAATACCGAGTTGTATGGCGGTCCGTCCTCTCGTGAAACGGCGTGATGGTTAGTTAGTTAAAGGCAAATTATATTACAAAGTCATGGTGTTTGAAAGAGAGAGTACGAGAACAGCGCCCAATATAGTTGTGAATGATGAATACTTGGAGATAGTGGATGAGTTTGCGTATTTAAAAAGTATGTTTACGAGATATGGAAAGGATGATAAGGATATTGAAAGAAGGGCGAGGGTAGGCAACTCCATTAATGGAGGACTGACGCAGATGTCGCAAATAAATAAAAAAACAAAAGAAGCGATGTTGACTTATACCAACCCTGATGTAGACTGAATGCTGTAGAATTGAGATCTCTAAGGCGTATGTGCGGTTAAATCACGAAGGAACCTTGTTTGCAAAAAAAAAGTGGAGAAATGCAGAGTGGATGAACAAAGAAAGAAATGTAAAGACAATATATGACTTTGAGGGAATGGAAGAAGAAGTCGGGTACGACCAAGAAAAATATGAATTAAATACTCGAGTCAGGTCATGTCAAGAATCAGAATAACAGAAGAGTATGTATGAGACGATGCATGCACGTGAACGAAGCAAGGAGTGTGTGCCAAGACGGATTTGTATGGCGATCCATCCTCTTCGCCTAAACGAAGAAACGGCGTGACGGTTAGTTAATTAGTTATTATATTACAAATATTTGTGTAAGATTACTGAAAATGTTACACATTTAAATTTTATTCAAGCATCACTTTGTAATAACCCGCTCGCTGATTACATTAACCTCCACAATAAGCATCTGGATATTATAATATACAGTCATACGAGTATTATAAATACAATTAATATATTACGCTTTAATTAGTATCTACTTAATGCTAATATCCGTCCCGTATAATTTTTACATTAAATAGTTATGCAGGTATTTAGGTAACTGGGAACTATTTACGTTTATCACAAACCTGTCATATAAATGTATCAAGGTAAGAAATGATTTATTGTAATGTAGTGTGAAAATTAAATATTCGATTTATTTTATGACTGCGCCTACTTACGGGCAATCTCGGTAGCACGAGTATTGAGCGCAGACTGCACATGCACACATAATGCGAAGGCTATCCATGTGTTGCGTATAAACCCATCTCAGAGCAAGAATATATATGGAGAGGAAACTAAATATTTGTTTCCAACCTATAGAAATTTACGATAAATCAATAAAAAAGACGAAAAGAGAGAAAGAGACAAGACAAGTTCTCACATAATATAGCACCACCATTCGGTATGTAAGCATGTTTTCCGCGTGAAGTAACAATATATGGAGGGAGAGCTAATTATTTTTACCTAACCTATTCAAAATTGCAATAAATCACTTTCTCTGGGTTTTTACGTCGTACACCATGACAGAAAAAGAGACAGCAAATATAATACACCGCTTCTATGTACGGTCACGATGATCTTGGTCTCCTGCGCTACTGCGGGACTCCGCCCACATTTTTTATTATGCCACTAAACTTGACACAACTAAACGGTTTTTTAGGTTATATGCTATATTTTTGTTGAAAACAATACTGTGAAAAAGTGGTTGTACGAATAAACAAAAACATTATGTCGACATGTGCTATGAATGGATGTATAAATACCCAAGTCCTAGTCCACGCCCAGGTCTGCCGAGTCCGGCAAAAATCATCAAAAACTGACTACAGTGCCTTGGATAGGTACTCTAAGCATGAGACCTATTATCCTCCATTAATATTTTTTTTATATTTATTGTTTATTTTTTCTTATGAATTTATGTTTTTTTTCTATATTTTTGTGTATATACTCGTATGTATTATAAATTTAATTTGATTTAATGTATTATTATCAAGTATGTAATGCATTGCATCGTACTAGTCCTGCATACTTTCTGGAATGAAACTTTTATTTTTATTATTATTATTAGAGTATCTACCACTCTGGAAATTAAACACACCCCTTTATTAGGGATGCCACCGTCCTTCTGATTCCGGGCAGTCGCAACTGTTGTGCGACAATCTCAAAAAAAAAAAATCAACGCAAATGTGCGAAAGAAAAATATAAAATTACACCTTTTGATTAAATATTATCTTAGCGTTTATTATTAATTAATTAATTACAAATATTGTCCTAATTATATTTAAATGTTCGTTATTACCCGTTGACCAACGCGCTGATGGACTGGTAGGAGCCGGAGACCAGCGCCAAAATCGAGAAGAGTCCGATCAAGATGTTCTTGTACAGCATCCAGTTCCCCCTGCCGAGTCCGCGGTCCCAGTGGTGGGCGGTCTGCGCCACGGCTGGCACCAGCAGCCCCAGGGTGCTGAAGAACACCGCCCCCACGAGGCTGATGAGGATATCCAGCTTGGGCACGGCGGCGGCCACCGCCACTGAGGGGAGGCAGACAAACATATCAAATTAGAGAATCGCCTGCACAGTGTATAGGTCTCCCCCAATCAGAGTTGAGGCCGGAATAGTAAACACACCTACTCACACAGAGACGCAGATTAAGTACAGCGTGTTCCGTTTGAAGCTTCAATTTAAAAAAAAAAAATTACTGATTATTTAACACTTCAGAGATTGAAGCCAAAGTGTGTTGAAGTCAGTTTATTAAAGTTTTTTTTTACATTTTTGAGTGTTCATAAAATACAGTTCTTAGTAAAGAACTTAATTTAAAGCAGTATCAAAAAATGAGTGCAAGGTATCCAGTAATTCGTAGTATTCCCCGATTTTGGGACATTCTCGAGCACGAGCATGGATGCTAATTACTGTTTCTTTAAAACAGATTATAATATTATTTTAAACAGCATCTGGTCAAACTGCATGAATAAGACATGCTGTAAATGCACTTTCAATATACTAGAAGAATCATCGTAAACACTTGCTGTCAAAAGACAAAGGGCTCTTTCTTTACGAAGCATCGTTAATACATCGCCACTCGAGCGTATACCGATACACAATACACACACCGCTAAGCTATTGTTTGTTTCAACTCTAGTTGAGTTACCTATACCAGAGGCCCTGGCACGAAACGTTTTTTAAGATTTTATCAATTTCGAACAAACAACAACTCACGTCAATTAAACATGGTTAATTTAGTCGATGTGAACTAGTAAGTAAAACGTTTTGACTAAATCTATTATGTGTTTTCGAAGTGGAGGAATTTTCGAGTATGTGTTAAGGGTCAGCATAATAATGTAACACAAGCAATACAAGCAATCCTACAAAATGATGTATCCAATTTTTTTCTATGAGTAGTAAGAAAAATGTCTGAGGTTTCCAGTGAATACAATTTTGCATCTGTAATCCTTGAAATTCTACAAAAAACATACTTGAATAACAGTAGAAAGTGCAGTTTTTAAACCAGAAAAGGCTTTATTGAACGTTTTACCTAAAATTCTAGTATGCTTTTCATAAAGAATTAAAAAGATTACTGTTGAAAATTTGTACTGGAAACCTCAGTCATTTTTTTAGCTACCCGTATAGAATTAACAAATGAATCATTTTTAGTATTGCTTGTACTTGTACTAGAAAGCCAAAAACTGTCTATTTTCGGGTGCTGGCCCAATATATACCTGATGATCCAGGAATTTCCTGTGAATCGTCGAAGCAATGCCTTCTGAAATGATTTGAGTTTTTTTGTGTTTGATGTAGCTCACATGGGTGAGACGTGTGTACGTTTTGATCCGATTTTCGATGTGTAAATGAGTGTTTATTTTTGAGGTTGAGTTTACTGTTGTAGCTGATAAGAGTAGGAGTAGGTGCGTTTAGTGTCCGTCTCACTTTCGCAAGTGTATCGTTGATGTGTGTGTTCCGACGTAGTTTTCGGTCGAGTGTCACTCCAAGGGACTTGGCACCTTTGTCGTACATTTTGACGTGGCTCACCAAAGTGCCGCGAGTCCTACATCGTGAAAAGAAAAAGGCTTCCTGGAGACTGCACTGTCAAGTATTCTCTGTATACGAATCTTTGAATAATTATATACCATAAATGTAATGCTTATTAAAACTGACCTGATAATATGACAATCAATGTCCTGAGGCCGATGTGAGTGATGTTGATGTATTTCTCGGGTAGTTTTGGCTCCAGCTTCTTGAAGATGATATCGAAGGGCACGTATTGCTGCAGACCATATGTGAAAAGGATTGCCAAGCCGATCGACACCTTGGCGACTTGCGCAGCTCTGAATCGAATCACAAAATATCATCATTAGACATCGGGTTAGCAATTTGCGTATTTGCGTGTATGTATATCGTGGCTGTAAAGGAGAAAGGGCTTAAGCGACACTTGGTAAAAAAATAGTCAAATATGCAGTTTTGATAAGTTTTTTTTAAATCTAAATTGAAAGCTTTGACTCTCGTTTGATTCTGATGAGATTCTGTACCATTTGGGAGAAGGCTTGACTAATGCAACACAAGTTTTGGACGTTTTTTTAAAGATTTATGTCGCTACGGGTAACTCAGTGAGAGCATTGAGTTACCTAAGTTAAATTTTCATTTAAGTGCTCTGGTGTAAACTTCCCAAAATGGCGCTTCAGCCCATTAGTAAGATTATATATGAAGAGAGAGCTCAATATTTTTACCCAACCTATACGAATTAACGATAAATCACTTTCTCCGGGTTTTCAAATCATTAACCGTGAGAAAGAAAGAGACAAAACAAGTTGTCACAAAATATCGCACCACTTTTTGTTGTGTGAGCATGTTTTCCGTCTCTGTCAACCACTTTTTTATGCGAATATAACTCAACGCTTTTTGAGGATATATCCCATATTTTTGCTGACAACAATACTGTGAAAAGTTTTTATACAAATAAACTAAACATTATGTGGACATGTGCTATGAATAGATGTAAAAAAAGGTGTGTCTATGAAAACCCTCGCCAAGTCTGGCTAGACTGTTTCGCAAAGCCATCTATCTCTCTTGTATATTATTGCTCTGAACCAGCGACGATATGCAGAATGCATGTTTGATTTGAACTTTAAAGTTTTCGATAGCCTGATTTAATTGGAATTTTGATATCCATGTTGTAAGGGGCCTTATTCAGCATCTGACTTCATGATGATGTCGTGACTATGAATTCCGTTCTATATACATAATAGTGTAAGCGCCCTTGAGGTGATTTTCTTTATAAGCTAATTATTATTAATTTTAATTTCGCGAGGTCAAATAAAATCATCAATCCAAATCACAAAATCCAGATAGGCAGGATCCATATAATAAATGAAACAGATATGTTTACGATTTTTTGTGCTGCATGGTAATCGAGCCCGCAACATCCCGACTCAAAAGTTTGATGCGCAGCGATACGGGGTCCGTTATTAATGTATTATAAACAAACTACTTTTAAAATAATTAGTATTATAGTATTAAGGAAATATTTATGATTACATTTATTATAATTTTTTATTTAGTTCTAATTCTTGTATACCGTTTTGATTTTTAAAAATCTTTTAAGACTACCAAACTACGCGAATTGTAATATTGTGTGTTTTCTAATTACATAATATATATAAATTACTCTTGTATTTTGTGTAATTATTATAATATCTTTTAAATTTTGTACTATTTATAACACGGATTTTGTTATTTTTGTAATAAAAATTACGGTAATAAAATAAATAATAGCAGATAAAAACCCGCACCCACGTGGTTTAGTCACGACACACACATCAAAAGGAACATAGTAAGTAAATCGTGAAGGAATCTAATCGGAAGAAAATTTAAAACTTTTGTATGTATAAGCAATTTTTCCATCGAACGTGGCAGAAGACGGCTTACGGTATTAATACTATTAGATTAGTATCGATAACTCACATGAGTTCTTTTGTCCAGAGTGGCCGTGATGGAGCCTTCCACTTCATCTCCATAGCGCAGGTAGCCGAAGAAGCCGATGATGGCGTAAAGTCCGACCACGATAGACATGGCGATGTTCAGCACTCCGGGGCAGCCCAGGAAGTGCCTGGGGTTTCTCATCTCGTTCTCCACTGGCATGACCACGCCGATCCCCTCCATGGCGAATATCACAGTACTGAAACAAACCATCACGGTAACATTATTAAGCTTAGTTCGAGGAGGGATATAGCATTACTACTTTTAGCTCATAAACTCTTGAACGGTGTATTATGGTATTAATACCTGACATCCTGGCGGAAATTGGATTTTACGTCCCTGATAATTCCACGTGAGGCCGCCAACACAGGCTTCTGTTTCTTCCCAGGTGCACAACTAACTTACCAATGGTGATGCTCCTGGGAAGACTAACAAGGTTAATTAACTGCCTCGCAGGAAATTTTGCTACAGCAATATTAAGCAAGAACTAACTATTCAGTTTTAACTTTATTATGTACTATTATGATTGCATAATTATGATTACCATTTTTGTGTGTTTTTGTAATCTCTTTTGCAATGTAATTGGTATAAAACTGTTTTTTTGCAAAATAAGATAAATAAAATAATCTACGAGTATATCATGTCAGTAGAAGGCTTCTTTGCCTCACGTTTGGATTAGCTGTGACCTCTAAATAGGATATTCACATTTGCACCCAGAGGTACGGTTCCTGGAAGAATCTCTAAATCCACTCAAAAATATGCTCCCGATTGTGCAGGAGTACAATCAGGACTTTTGATATAACCACCGAAGTTATATATAAAAATAAAAATATATGTAAGAATCAGCTAAATTATAAGTTATTATGATATGGTGATTGTGTCCTGCCTGAAGTGACCTGCCAGGTAAGTATTTTAATTTTTTTATTTACTTAACTTCATGTTTATTTCAAATATTTTATAAACATTGTCCTCCACGCTAGGAGTTCACCTGTGATGTTGAGGACATTTTTCTAATTACATGATAAAACAATAAAAATAAAAATTAAAAATAAAAGAAAATATAGAAGAAAATACAAAATATATAAATAAAAGAAGATATATAAAAAGAAAAGAAAATACAATAAAAACAAAATAGAGCCACTTTAAAACAAACAAAAAAAATTATACAAATAAATAAAATTATTATTACTGTATATAATTATAAATTAGGAGGATTGTAACCAGTTCCAAACATGTTTATTGTATTGTGCAAGTGTAGATGTTTTGATTTGGAAGAGAATTATAAACCTTAATAGCCTGGTATCTGTAATGCTTTTGTCCAGTATGTTGCCGTATATTTATATAAACTAGGAATTAATATGAAGTAGAAATTAAAATTTGTACAGCGCCCTTGAGGTGATTTTTCATAAAAACGGCACTTTACAAATTATCCTAACATTATTATTATAAGCATATTTTTATACAGCAAAAACTCTATATGATGAGCAGCATAAACGTTTGACTTGTGAGGTCTACCGTTTTGAAATAGGCATAATTTTTGTTTGTAACATTATTAACTTTCTAACAAGAAACGTATTTTTAACTATGAGGTACATGTTACAAATCATCTGTCATCACAGTGCGTTTTCAACGTTTAAATTAACACTGATCTTAATCAAGAAATAAAATTGCATATGTCTAACATCATTGACTCTACCAAAACCTTATTCAGGCTTTGACTTAAATGTTCTTTCAAATGTATAATTTTGTCATTGCATCATTTAAATATTATGTATACGATGATCAAAAGAAAAGGTGAATTTTGAATTTTCGCGGGCTGTGTACATTCGATTATCGATTTTTTGTTGTTGTTATGTTGGTACACATACGTTTATCATATGTTAGCATTATCAACCATTTTGGATAAGTGGTTTGTTTTTGACAACTGGAAAGGTTAGTCACGTTTTTGTGTGTTCTTCGATTTTTTACTTTTTGAAAAAATGGATCAAAGAATATGTATTAAGTTTTGCGTTAAAAATGGAATAAAGTGCTCCAACGCACTTAAAATGTTGACTGTGGCATTCGGCGAGTCTACTTTGTCTCAAAAAAGTGTTTATGAGTGGTACAAGCGCTTTACAGAAGGCCGAGAAGATGTTAATGACGATGAGTGTCCTGAAGTTGTGGATAAACAAATCATGGATATTATTCTTTGATCCATTTTTTTCAAAAGTAAAAAAATCAAAGAACACACAAAAACGTGACTAACCTTTCCAGTTGTCAAAAACAAACCACTGATTCAAAATGGCTGATAGTGCTAACATATGATAAACATATGTATACCAACATAACAAAAAAAAATCGATAATCGAATGTACACAACCCGCGAAAATTCAAAATTCATCTTTTATTTTGTCCCACCTCTATGCTGTTCCATCTCTGTTGTTCTTTTTTTCTCATTTTGTGTTATGTATTTGTTGTAATTGGTCAATGGTCTGTTAGTATAAGAGTAAATAAATATGTACACCTTTATATTCGAATGGCAATTACTACCAGACTGCGCTAGAGTTTCAATACTTTTTATTTTTATTGAACTTTTTTTTTTTTTTTTTTTTACGTGAATACCGCACAAGAGTCTCAACTGCTCCCAACCGTCTAGAGCCAGTGAGACTATGGCATACCCAATAAGGGTATGAACAGATGCAATTTGGCATACTATCCTATTTAAGTCAAACTGATATTGCAAAGCACCATAGCTCATAACGTAAGTCTTTAAAAGTTGAAAAAATAGTAGTTCGCCAGTATAAAACGCCACAGTTCATAGTTGTGAGTTTTGTACAATGTTGTGGAAATGAGATCCCTTAGACGTATGTGGGGTAAAACCATGTGTGACCGTATTAAAAATGTGGATATCCGGAAAGAATACAAGGCTGATGTGAGCGTAATGAATAGGATCAAAAAGGGACGCTTAGATGGTTTGGGCATGTAGAGCGAATGAACGAAGAGAGGAGTGTGAATAGAATATATGATGCAAAAGTGAATGGAAGAAGAAGTCGAGGACGCCCGAGAGAGACGTGGCACGATCAAGTAAATCAAATACTTGAATCGGGTCATGTGAAGAGTCAGAATAACAGAAGAGTATGTATTAGACGATGTATGAATGTGAATGAAGCAAGGAGTGTGTGCTAAGACAGAGTTATATGGCGGTCCGTCCTCTCTGCCTACTCCTGCGGAGAAACGGTGTGATGGTTAGTTAGCTTGCTACTTAATTTATTTTCGGATTTTTGTTGTTTTCTGTATTTGTTATTCTAATGACGGTTGGGTGCGAGACTGGTTTGCCTTGTTTGCAGTTTAAAAAATACACATGTTTTTAGCAACTTATCACTTGAAGACAGTTTTTAAAGTGTTTATTTATCACAATACCTTCAGACGTAATACAAATTACCAAGTACCTGTATTATTTTTTAAAAATATGTACACCTCACAAGAGTTCCAACTGCTCCCAACTGTCCAGAGACAGTGAGACTATAGCGTCCTCCCCGATTGGAGTATTTTGTTAAGCTGAAGGAAGTGGGAAAAGGGACGAGATGGGTAAGAGAAAGGTTAGGAAGTAACTAGCTATTTAAAACAGGTCATTAAATACGGATAATGCCACTTCAAGCACCGTTTCGATTCTGAATTATAGTCTTCAACCAAATACATGTAATCGAGGCCTGTTCAAAAGAAAGGTGAATTTTGAATTTTCGCGGGCTGTGTACAAATGATTATCGATTTTTTTTGTTATGTTGGTACACATATGTTTATCATATGTTAGCATTATCAGCCATTTTGGATTAGTGGTTTGTTTTTGACAACTGGAAAGGTTGGTCACGTTTTTGTGTGTTCTTCGATTTTTTACTTGAAAAAAATGGATCAAAGAATATGTATTTAATTTTGCGTTAAAAATGGAATAAAGTGCTCCAACGCACTTAAAATGTTTACTGTGGCATTCGGCGAGTCCACTTTGTCTCAAAAAAGTGTTTATAAGTGGTACAAGCGCTTTACAGAAGTCCGAGAAGATGTTAATGACGATGAGCGTCCTAGAGTTGTGGAAAAACAAATCATGGATTTTATTTTTTGATTCGTTTGATTTCTTCTGAACAGGCCATGTATGTGAAAGAGCACACATATTAAGTAAACAAATTTATTCGAGGAGTTCCTTGACCACGAAGTGTCCAACTTATTGTTTACAACTTATATCATGATAACTTGGCAACAAATAATAAACCAACACATTGAGTGATAAATATAAATAAAATTACTATCGTAATTTTCTTCGAGCGGACAAATGCGGTAAGGTGATTAAAACAAAGATCGCGATATCGATCTATAAAAGCAATAAGTAATGATAATTTTATTATTATTTGATTTGACATTGACGCGGAATGTCAATGACTGTCCGGCAGTACCTACCTGGAAAGAATTCGGAGGTCACAATTACAGACGCAACCTTGTTTAGACCACAATAAAATATGAATTGTGTGAATGATAAAATAATTGTCAGACAGCATTGTTGGGTGACCCAGAGTGCCCGGTGCCTGACTGCGTGACTGCAGAGCCAACAAGTTAACAGATTACAGTTTCCTGGCGGTTGAAGCGGCTGACCCTGGCGGATCCGATATTCATGTAATAACTAATGTAAACACACCCATGTTACCATGCCACCTATGTCACCCATGTCACTCACGTAACCCATGTCACCCACGTCACTCGTGTCACCCATTTTAGAACTTATGAAGCCATAAGAACAAAAAAGTAATAACTGATGTTATCGCACCCATGTCACTCATATCACCCATGTTACGCATGTAACCCATGTCACTAATGTCACCCATGTCACCTAGGTCACCTAGGTCACCGATGTCACCTAGGTCACCCATGTCACCTATGTCACCCGTCTCGCTCATGTCACCCATGTCACTCATCTCACCCATGTCACCTTTCTCGCCCATGTCGCCCGTGTCAATCATGTCACCCATGTCACCCATGTCACCCATGTCACCCATGTCACCCATGTCACCCATGTCACCCATGTCACCCATGTCCCTCACGTCACCCTTCTTGCTCATGTCACCCATGTCACCCATGTCATCCATGTCACCATATCACCCATGTCATCCATGTCACCCATGTCACTCATGCCACTCGTGTCGCCCGTGTCGCCCGTGTCATCCATATGAATCACGTCACTCTTCTCGCCCATGTCGCCCATGTCACCCATGACATCCGTGTCACCAATGTCACCCATGTCACCCATGTCACCTAGGTCACCCATGTTACCTATGTCACCCGTCTCGCTCATGTCACCCATGTCACTCATCTCACCCATGTCACCTTTCTCGCCCATGTCGCCCGTGTCAATCATGTCACCCATGTCACCCATGTCGCCCATGTCACCCATGTCACCCATGTCACCCATGTTACCCATGTCCCTCACGTTATCCTTCTCGTCCATGTCACCCGTGTCATCCATATGAATCACGTCACTCTTCTCGCCCATGTCGCCCATGTCACCCATGACACCCGTGTCACCAATGTCACCCATGTCACCCATGTCACCCATGTCACCTATGTCTCCCAGGTCACCCATGTCACCATGTCATCGGTCTCGCCCATGTAGCCCATTTCACCCATGTCACTCACGCCACCCTTCTCGCCCATGTCGCCCTGTCACTCGTGTCACCCATTTCACCCATGTCAGCCACGTCAAGAAAGGCAACAAACGGAAGAGCAATAAAATATGATTTATTGACCGGTGCGGTCTCGTTGTAGGGACCAGTAAGGGAAGGACGGAAAGGAAGGGTACGAGGTACTTGCTTACCTGACAAACAGAGGCAGGGTGCCTATGGGAGCAAACAGGTCCTTGTCGCCCGCCGGGGGGATGTCCTGGAAAATGTAGAACATGGTGATGCCGAGCGTGATGAGCAGGAAGATGTTGGCGATGAGGGAGAAGGGCACCAGGTACTTGAGGTTCCGGATCTGACCCAGCGCCACCAGCGGCACCAGCAGCAGGGCGCAGTACACCTTCACGTCCCAGTTGTCGGAGTAGTACTGCGAGGCCACCTCGTGGAAGGAGTCCGCGATGAGCACCACGTACACGCAACTGGCGCCCAGGTAGGTGCACACCAACGCCCAGTCGACAAACGTTCTGAACATGCAAAAAAACAACCCTTCAAAACACCCCTAAAAACAACAACGCCATAATATTCATTTATGGTTTTTGTGTTTACCGAAATTAGTAACTAAGCCAAATAAAAAACGAATTCACATAAATCAGCCGTTTAATTATGACTTTGATTTGAACTCTATTAAAACAATCACTTCGTGGTTTCACATATTTAAAGAAATATAAAAATAACTTCGTATTTTAAACGACCACGAATATTATTTTATTTTTTATGACCGACCGGTTTTATGTATTTTTTTTGTAATTTTTTTTATTTATTTTTTATAGTGAATACCGCACAAAAGTCCCAACAGCTCCCAACCGTCTAGAGCCAGTGGGAATATGGCATCCCCAATTGGGGTAAGTTGTGAGTCTGAGGTTGTGGGAGACGGGAAGGAGATGGGAAGAGGAAGGTTGAAAAGTAACTCATAAAATGTTTCATTGTTATTAAATCACCTTCTCAGTTAACGTTTTGTCCCTTTCAATTCATATTATCTGTCTCTTTCTTTCTGTTCCTTTGTTATAATTTAAATTTTAGTTTATTGTTTTCTCATTGTTTTGTTATTTTATAATTTGTTCGCCCTCTGTATGTATTTATAACCGCACACTTTGTATTTTTTGAATAGTTTAATTCTGTA
Source organism: Drusus annulatus (assembly GCA_022651775.1). Taxonomy (NCBI): domain Eukaryota; kingdom Metazoa; phylum Arthropoda; class Insecta; order Trichoptera; family Limnephilidae; genus Drusus; species Drusus annulatus. The sequence continues at coordinate 205,273 of JAGWCC010000574.1, forward strand.
CCCTGATGATGCTTAGGCCAAGCGAAACCAATCGGTCATAAAAAAAAAATTAAAAAATCGTGGTCTTTTACAAAGTTATTTTATCCTTTCTTTAAATACGAGTATGTCAAACCACAAATAGATTGTTTTCTACGGAAATATAAAAATAAACAACGAGAAAACAAAATAATAACATTTAAATTAAAACAAAGGAACATAGAGAAAGAGACAGATAATATGAATTGAAAGAGACAAAACGTCAACTGAGAAGGTTATCAAAGAATAATTATAAATTTTATGAGTTTACAGGAAATATACCTAATATTAGACTACTCGACAAATTTACTTTCTGTTAAGTTTAATTTTGTTCCCTGATGATGCTTAGGCTAAGCGAAACCGGTCGGTCATAAAAATTATAATAATTTTCGTGGTCTTATACGAAGTTGTTTTTTCATTTATTTTAATATATCTTTACTACAAAAATATGACAGTTACAAGTTCTAAAAATTTGACGACCATATAAATATGTGTCTTACCCATTTACGAATTTATTCTAATAAATTTAAGATGTCTTATTGATTTATTTGTTTATTAATTGGCAACACTTGAAGTGTTGCCGTGGTGCCTGACCGACGGTTAAATCCCCACACGTCAGATTTTTTAAATTGGATTTATTATAATGGATCACCTTATTTTTTCAAATAAATAATTGTTTATCTCTGTCACCAGTTGCAAAGTTTTATATCGGTATCAAAAGAGGGTGGGTCCTAAGTTTTCTATAATCTGTTCCCGTGATTGATTAGTTGGCATCATAATATAATATACAAAGTCGTACGGCTTAAGTGATTACTTAAAGATATTACATAAGATTTTTTAATCCCACTGATATGACAAGTTGAGCTATCGGCAATCGACAGTGTTACCCATATAATGGAGTGTGTAATATGTCTAATAAGGTTAATAAATTATGCTGTGATGTTTTTATCTACTAATTGACTTGTAAATTTGAACTTAATCCAATTTGGTTTCACATAGATCACCTATCGATCTAATTAACCGTGAATGATGTCGTATTAACCGCAGTGACTAACTTGTAAACGGTGTATCTGATGCCACAAGTAGGCGGTTGGTATGAATTTGGTGAGTTTATTAAATAATTATTTTACAATGACGTTACAAATATATAGACACGTTGTAACGTAACGGCCTTAGAATATTAACACAAAATGTGGCAAGCACCCTTACGTTACCAGTAAATTCATCATTTAAATATCTGTCATGTATCATCATGTATGACAAAGATAGACATTCATAGAATATGTGTGTATGAACGAAACAGTTATAGGATCGGAATGCTCTGGTGAGAATGAGATAGCACTTCGTTTACTCGCTTTCGCGAAGACGTCATTATGTTGGTCAACAATGGAGATAGTTGTGGTGTCTAAAATATTAAGTAATTTGCGCGTACTTAGAAATGAAATGTCATTACTTGGCTTTTAGTAGTATTTGCAGTGAAATTGAAACACTTTCTCATGCTGTTAGTTATTTTGGAAAATTTGATTAGATATAGTAAACGACCTCAAGTGACGCGTGGCAGTTTAGTACTAAATCGGCTTAAACACCGAGCACACCAACTAGCGTGGTTTTCGCTTGTTACTTTGAGAGCGCCACAATAACGTCATTACTATTTCATTAATATTTATCTCGTATATTAGTATATCTTGTATTGTCATGTCAGTACACGTAGCGAGTAGAATAACACGAACAGGTAACAACACGTTACTGAGTTTGTTTTGGGACAGGCCAACGGTCCGACAAGAAATCACTGGGAATCCCAACAGCCACCGCCAGTAGCAGCAGCCAGCATGTCAACAACCTCACATGTTAAACTTGTTTCTGTGATGGCCATCCGACACTCAAGGACCTCTTCCAATTATTTAGGCCCGATGCGAAATACAGACCAAACGGCACAAATATTTCCGCTTTCGTTTGAAACAATTCCTCGCTGACTACCCACTCTTATTATCTCCACCTGTATTGTAGTTAGGTAGGCACTTACTACCTCAGAGCAAGAATACATATAGAGAGAGATAAACATTTCTACCCGCCCTATGCAAATTTATGATAAATCACTTTCTCCGGGTTTTTACGTCGTAAACCGTGAGAAAGAAAGAGATAACACAAGTTCTCATACAATATAGTTCAGCTTTTAGGTATGTAAACATGTTTTCCGCGTCTCCGACGACTCCGCCCACTACGTTTTGTTATGCGACATAACAGGACAGAACTCAACGATTTTTAGGTTACATTTTTGAATATAACAATACTGTGAAAAAGTGGTTGCACAAATAAACAAAAACTTTATGTCGACATGTGCTAGTCAAAAATCATCAATACTGACTACACTAGCGCTCCCTTCTGGTCTATTATTGCTCTGAGCTTACTACATTCCTATCTAGATCAAAGAAGCATGGAAAGATTTGTACTAATTATGAATCCATTGTTGAAAAATACACTTATTTTGATTACCTAACAACCAATGTCAGAAAGGTAGGCACTATTACAAGTGATTTGGAAATATTTCAATGATTTACAATTAAACACACCTAAGAGGGTATAATTATAACGCTGGCAAGTAGGTTTCTTACGTGCACTACTTCTGATGTTTAGTGTTTATGTTAGTTTAAGTCGGGTTGCTGGACGGAATGATGAAAGTGGATTACTTTACTTAGGCATGACAGTGGTTCTGTGAACTGTGCCTGTATTTATCTATGTAGGTTAGATATTCTTAACTATGTCGGTGTGGGGGGGGAGGGACTCACCTGAAGGCGTTGGCCCACGGCCGTAGCGGCTTGGGTCCGTACTCGAACGAGGCTCCGCAGGTTTGCGCAAAGTCCATGGAAGGCACTTTAGCGATTTTGCATACATCATGGGATATCGTGACCTGTGGTTGGAAAAAAGGTTGATTAAAAACATATTCAAGATGACTACCCGCTGCTGTCAGCCACCTAATCGATAACAATAAACACAAGGTTGACTACGAGCTCCCCGCCTCAGCTGTGTGACATGGATTTTTTTTCACTTTCACTCTCATTGCATTATTGGTTTTCTTTTCTTATTGTGTTTTCACTTTTCTTTCTAAGTACGTATGAAGTATGAATGTATGATGTTATTTCTCAAATTAAAATCAATTATATCATGTATTTTGTACATATTGATCTTTCCCTTAGTTTTTTAGTTTTGTATTATTTTATATCTTACTACATGGCGATCCCGATGAGTTTTTAGAACACATTTTGATAAAATAAATTGGACAATACAAATTGTAATTACACATACGCGTACGTGATAACAATTTAACACATTTTAGAAATAAATCATATTACACATTTCACATACCAACCTACAAAACAATACAAACAATAGTTGATAATGAATATAATGAAACAAAAACAAAAAAAACTTAAATAGAAACACAAATATAATAAAAAAAGTTAGGCAATAGTAATAAGTATAAAAACAAAAAAAAACTAAAATTGTTGAAAAAAATTCTCATAACTTTAAAATTTTTGTAAACTATTGAAAGAAGGTTTAATCATATTATTTTATAAAGTAGCCCGCATTTTTTGTCAGTATTTATACTATCCCTACTTTAGCAAGAAATCTAATACCGAATGTTCCGCTTTTGACCTTGTCTCTACCCTTCAGAAGTGCGTAAACCAGGGTGAAAAGAGGCTGGTAATTTTTGTAGATGTGGAAAAAGGTCTTTGATACCGTCTACGATTATTACCAAAATCTGAAACATCTAGGCACAGCTGAAACACCCCTAGATCTCCTACGAAGCCATCCAACTCCTGAACCTCTGCCTTAAATTGACATCCAGAAATGTAATATTTCTGGAACATCTCAGCTCTACGCGGATGACACCGCGATGTATTATCACAAATCAAAATCAGTGTAACCTTGAAGAACGATGAGTGAGGTTATTTTTAATCTAGCGGAAACGCATGATAAGAAAAATTGAAATTTGTTTTTATTTTCACATAACTTTGAAATCTTATACTAAATCAGATGCCTAAAAATATATATTTATCTAAAAGAGAGTTATATAGTGAGTAGGCAATATATTCTAGAGATTTTATCGCATAAAATAACCATGTTTATGTACTAATGCAAGCGTTCGAAATACCTATCCATAAAGTATTTGCGGAGTTTCAGAGAGTAAGGTAACAGCGTTTAGTGTTCACTTTTGATTCAGCGCCATGTTGCACACCTAGGCAATGAGTAGTGCAGGCCTAGACATGGCGGCAATCAGGTCACTGATCACTGATGGTGATTTTTCGCTAAAACGGCGCTATAAACATTATCCAAATATTATTATTACCATCACTGACCCGCTGCTAAGTGAGAGGCGGGCTCTCCCGAGGTCATCTCGTCTTTGATCCAATCCGTAATATATGCCTTATTGGGCAACTTAATAACATGTCATCAAATACCAGCAAAACAAAATTGATGGTGCTGTTAAATCGAGCGTCTATGATTTTGTCTAAAATATTTTGTTTCTAGCCTAGTATACATTTCGTATTATGGAAATTATGAAACAGTGCCTGGGAATATTTCTCCCTCTTCCTGTGTCAACTGTGGTTAGAGGTGCATTATTAATGAGGAGATAATCTTTTCTACCCTGTGAGCGGGCTGCCTTTTGCTACTGTGGGGCTTTTTGTGAATATGTTTATGTACAAGTACTTGAAGTGAAATTTTGTAGACTGTGTTTTTGTGCTTATAGTAATCTTTTATTTAAGCCCTCTCACCAAGGCTAGGGAGGGAGTTATATGGATTTCTAGCCTTACGAAAACTAATTATTAGAATTGTCTGCAAAAATGTAGCTTGACTTTTTGTAGCTACTTGGCAAATGTGAAATTTTGAAAAAGAATAACAGTAGTTCGCCAAGATAAAATGTGAACAAAGAAATGAATTAACATTTATTACTGATCCTCGAACATGTTGTATAATGATGAGTAACCTTTAAGTATTTCGAAATGCAGAATGCCGGCATCGTTCGAATGTTTATTTGTTGTTTTGAGAGCGTGTCCTTATTTGTGTAGCGCCTGTATATGGGACGATTTCACTTGTTGAGTGTACGAATCGCTGGTTTTTGGCTGACTTAAAACCTGTTTGGCTTTTTTGCAATTAATTATCCTTGTGAATTATAAACCAGCAGTGATGTGGCTCCGCACAGCGATCGACGCGGTTCAACACACCGATACGCGCGATGTGCGATTTGCGGCACGCTACGCACATCCTCGCACCTCTCACCTCGCGAACTGCAGCCGCATTACCGTGTTGAGCGACCGTCATTTGCATTTTAGGTGAACGAAGCACAAAAGAACTCTACCACCAATGGTGAAAATAACGAGTGACCAGAACATCTAACTGGCTCACGGTGAACATTTGGACTCGGCCTCGCTCCAAACTGACCTTGGATGAGCATCGTCAATGCGACGTTTCAATGACCAACAGCGTAAACACGTTTTTTATCCGATTTTTTCTAAATTTTATTTATCACGTATTGTTATTCGTTTATATCTACGGCCATATTAAATGCTAAATCAGAATTAAAGGCCTTCGCGAAAGTAGCAACTCCATCTTTAAGAAAACAATGATGTTTCGACACTTGAAATCAAATGTCAACAGGTTTAAGTCAATGCAAAAACCAACATAAACATTGCAACCGATCATGCAGATCCGCAATGGTTGAGAGTTATAATAATAACAGTGGACTTATGCCGCAGTTTTGTGATATTTCTTATTGATCTTCAAAGTGCGAACTTCATACTAAATTAATTAAGAATAATTATTTTGAGATTTTTTTTTTATCAGAACATTTTTATCACTAATGTATTTTTATTAATAAAAAAATATTATTTAGTGATAAAAAAATGGTTTAAAAAAACCACAAGGATTTTTACACTTCAAAATACCATTAACTAAATAAGTAGTTAACAAGGGTGGCAGAAGGATATACCACAAATTTGTCTTGGCACATACCCTTGATTGATATTCATACCATATCAATAAGTTTTCTTGCGGAACAATATCGGCACTGAGCGGAACCGGACGTTGGTGAATCAGGTTTTATGCCGCAGTTTTGTGATATTTCACTTCAAGTGCGCTTTATACTAAATTAATTAACATATGGAGAAAATAATATGTATACAAATTAAAACTATCCTAAATCATGATAGTTATCGTAAGTCATGACTGAAAAAGGTTCAAATATGGATATAATAGTGCATGTACAGAATTCATATGAATATATTAGTTAAATGAAAGAAAATGAAATTAGATTGAGGACAGTTAACATGTCGGTTTTAAAAAAATTAATATTCAAGTATTATAAGTAAACGATTCTAAAAATAGAAAAAAGTGTAAATATAACAAGCACCAAAAGAACAGTAAATATTTTATGACAGTGTGTATATGGTTTTCAGTAGACAGTAAGGACATTGAGTTGTAAGGATACACATGTAAGGAGAAAACCGAAACAAAGCAAAATAAGGATCTATATGACGACTGTTCCAATGAAGTCAGGAGAGTAAGACATTATGTAATTCATATTTTGAACTCACCAGCACGTGTACGCAGTGGGTACAGACTATACCGATGACGATGGTGCTAATGGCTCCCGAGCACGAGCCCGGCGTTCTTGAAGGCATTAGGCATGGCCAGGATACCGGAGCCGAGGGAAGACTTGAGGAGATGAATCAGGGATCCCGCATCTCTGCAAAGTAAAAGTATTGAATTCTCGTAGAAAGCAATCACTTTGTGGTTTGACAAATTTAATGAAATGAAACCATAAATTTATATTAAGACCACAGATTTAATGTTTTATGACCGACCAGTTTCGCTGAGCCTAAGCAACCCCAGGGTACAAAATTAAATGAAACAAACAATATAAAGGGTGCGGTTTAATTCGCCAATAATCTTATTGAAAAAGATCATACCTTCAATAAAGGCACCGGTGCTCGTATTCTACACAAAAATGGTCATGGAAACAGATTAAATAATTATGGATCACTAGAAATAAAGAAAGTCATTAGAATTAATAGTCATATTCTTAATAAATAGTTAAATTTGTCCAGTATTAGGTATATTTCCCGCAAACTCATAAAATTTCTAATTATATTTTAATCACCTTTTCAGTTGACGTTTTGCCTTTTTCAATTTATATTATCTGTCTCTTTCTTTCTGCTCCTTTGTTATATAATTTAATTCTTATTCTATTGTTTTCTGATTATATTTTTTTGTTTTATATGGTGTTATCCCTCTGTATGCATATATTACCGAACACTTTGTATATTTTGTTTAGTTTAATTTTGTACCCTCATGATGCTTAGGCTAAGCGAAACCAATCGATCGTAAAAATTAAAATGAAATTTGTGGTCTTTTACAAAGTTATTGTTTCAATCCAACTGGGCTAGGTTCTTCTGTCAGTAGACTGTTCATGTAACCATTTTCAGTAGCATCTCATTATCACCAGGATCTGCCAAGGCCTCGGTCTTGGAGCACTGAGTTGGAGGTCAGATAGGAATTGTTTCAATCACCTTATCGTGACGACGAGATCATCGTGTACAAATTGTATTGATGAACCGCCTTCTCAGTCAAGGTTAAGTAAGTCCAGACACCGGGTTAAATGTCAAGGGAGCTCTGTCGTTGGTTGCTTATGGCTGGTAGCTGGTTTAGGAGAGAAGGGTAGTAAGGTTAGGACCATCATCTTTATCATTAATACTTACGAGTTGGGGTGCTCTAACTCTCGGTTGTTGAAAGGTTCATAGTCATCCTTCTCAGTTGTGATCACCCCGTCCAAGGTCAGAGTCGATTGAAAGCCGGGGTTGTCTGTCAGATTTGCGCTACAGAAAAATTCAACCAGTTAATATAAGACAGTTAATATCTTAGAGTAAGAATATATATGGTGAGAGAGCTTCATATTTTCACCCGACCTATACAAATTTACGATAAATCACTTTCTCCGGGTTTTAACGTCGTAAACCGAGATAGAAAGAGACAAGACAAGTTGTCACATACTATCGCACAACTTTTAGGTGTGTAAGCATGTTTACCGTGTACCGAGTCTCCGGCCATTACGTTTTGTTAAGCGACATAACTCAACGGTTTTTAGGTTATATCCTGTATTTTTGTTGACAATAATACTGTGAAAAAGTGGTTATACGAAAACTTAAATAAACAAAACATTATGTTGACATGTGCTATGAATGGATGTAAAAAAGTTGTGTCCACGAAAACCCTAGCCACGTCCGAGTCAGGGAATAATCAACAATCCTTACTACACTATTTCGAAAAGCTATCCCTCCTGGTATATTATTGCTCTAAGGTTAATATAATAAGTCATAGTTAACACAGATTTATGGAACATTTTATAAAAGAGGTCAACTTTAATTTATAGATAAGTTAAAGTCTTTTGTAATAAAATGGCATAATCGCCAAAGGTCATTCAGATGCATGTGGGTGTATATAACATGATCTTTGTTTAATCTTAGAATACTCACCTTCTTGTAGGACAATGCCAAAGTTGGTGGATACAAAACATATGATTTAGTTGGTAGAAAAACAAGCTTTCAAGCAAAATAGTTAACTTACGTGGAGGTGAATTCACTCATGTGAATCGAAGATTTGGGTGATTTTGAGTCCATCTTGTCCATTTTCTTATAACCGGTTTAGTGATAACGTTGCTGCAGTCTTCTCCTGAAACATTAATACAGCCAGGTGTTATGTCATCCACGTGAACCCGGTTTGCAGTTACCTAACCTAACCTAACCTAACTTGATCCAACGTGCAATGACAGAGGGAAAGTGTCAGCACGCCTCACACACACTACTCCATCTGGTGGAATTCCACATACCTTCATGCTCCAGCGTACCGGCATATGGATTCATACATACTGCTATAGCAGTGGTTGGAAACAAACTATACGTTCAAATACATAGTTTAAATGATATATACAGGGTGCTGCAGGACGTACCCGACAGATTATTTGGAATTAAAAATGGAGATGACATGTTGGTCTCCGGTTACACTTTAAAAAAAATATTTTTTTTTAGTCACTTAAAAACAAAAAAATCAACATTGGAAACCAAGGATCGGGGTTGGGAAGAGAGGAGGTTACTAGGCTAAGTGGCCAGTGACGGAATGTGACAGTTTTTTTTACTGTTGAAAAAAAAGTTCGGGTAGTCACACGTAAACATTTTTAATCAAAGTTTTGGAAAACGTTATACCTATCAAGTTTTTTTCAAATATTACGAAAATTCTTTGTTTTTTAGGTAATTTGATCACTCAGAGGACATTTAAACATCAAGGCATTGTAATCTTTATATTTTCATTAGGTCAATGTATTTGTGAAAATTATCAAATGCCCTCAATAGATTGAGATAGCTTTTAATATCCATTATAATCGTTTTCTGACATGTTGACTTTCAAAGTTGTGTAAAACTAGTAAAAAACGACACAAAAAGTTAAAGATATATTGATTTTATAGAAAATTAATCGACAGTGCAGTTCTCCATATTCTTACAAATCTATTTTTTGCAGAAAAAACTAGAATGAATTCTGTTTTGACACTTAATGAGTCAGCGGACAAATCGAAACCCCACTTTGGTATTAATATCGTTGCGTAACAAAGATAAAAAATCACTAAAACAAACTTTGTTTAACTTAAAAGGTCGGTTTTAGACATTCTTTAGCAATAATTGTCCTACATTAATTGCCAGATAAAGGTGATAAATAATGTAGTTGAATACAATCTGCTAGAGAGGTGATATTGCGTATCTCTGATTGCACTCGCTGCGTTAGCAGGCACATTCCATCACAAAACACGTACCTTTCAGTTCTTAGTAATAACTGATTGATAGTTGGCGCTTGGCCATGGGCAATAAATAATAAGCATGCTGAATATGAGTCGTACTTGAAAACAATGTGTGTATTCAATTCTCGGTGGCGAGACCATAATGCAGTGTGTGAGACGATGATCAGTTGTGTGCTCGGACGGAAACTGACAAGGTATGGTGTCGCAAGGCTCTGTCAAAGTCTGTGAGGAGAGCCTCCCGGCTGGCAGGGGGCGGGGGGCGGATGGCGGGGACTGGAGCCAGCGAGTCTCCCGGACTGGCAAGCAACACTGGCCCGTTGATCCGCAGCCAGCAGTGGGGCAGTGTTATATATATACAACGTGCAACGCACAACGGTAAGGCAGGCGATAGGGTCTCACTGTCTCACTGTCTCACCGTCTCACGCATTGAATTGAGCCACGTTTTGGTAGATGCAGGCGCAACACTGAGTGCGGTAGGCCTACAGGCGCAGTAAAAAAATATGGAAAAATTATCACTTGGTTCAGTTTTTTACATTTCATTTAAGGTGTGGTATTTAACCTCTGGGATGCCGGATTCCCGCAAGATACAACTTCCGTCGTAACTTGCTGACTGTAATTTTGTAATGATTCACTTGTTTTTTAACAGATCATGTTTTTGTCAATTATGCTATCTTCACAGATAATGTGTTAATGTATTTTTTTAAAATTGTTTGTCAATGGAATAAGTTGTTTTTCTAGAACAGCCATTTCATTCGGAGAAATGTAGTTTTTTCCCTCATGTCACTGAAAAATGTTTGATTAAGAAATGAGAAGATTTTTTTGTCATTTTATTGTATTTTTGTGTGGTTGAATACATTTCGTTCCAAATAAAAATAAATTTGCATGAGTTTTTTTTGTAAATACACATAGAAATTTCACTTTAAAAATATATTTTCTTTCAGCCACACTGACATGACGAACTTCAAATATTCATTACTCGACTTGTACCAAACATAACGCAACGCAAAATATCTTTATGGATTGATTATTTTGTTGACAAGCGATTACGGTTCATTTAAATATGCAAACAACAGGTTTTATAGGAACTTCTGAAAATATGATGTGAATTTCCGGTGCCTATAGGCACCGCCGGCACTCTAGAGGTTAAGGGAATATTTTTTTATGTCGGCTTTCTATGAGAAAAGAACTGAGACTTTTCCGACAGCGTAAAAATGTGAACTCTTTTTCTTCCAACTAATAAACTTCACAAATGTGAAAAGATCACAAAAAAAACACACGCGTTCAATAATTTGACACGAATAAATGACACGCGCCCATCGATTGCTTTATTTGCAGCGGACAGTTCTCCGGTGGAGCGGAAAGAGATCACCGCCAACGCTCGACCAACGCAACGTGGGGAAATAAACGAAAGTGTGAATTTTGTAGCCATCGTTGATCAGTTTCTTTATTCAGCACAGATCAGCACTGCTTCAGGGGCCAGATGACATTCAAGTGTCAGAATTCAACAGTCACGTTATGATGTAAGCACAATCTTTTAAAGTCGATCAAATAGTCTATTGATCATTCCATCTCCACCACTAAACACATAAAGGGTACAATGGAAAAACTTGGTTAATCCCTCAGATAAAGAATATATATGGAGAGAGAGCTAAACATTTTTATGCAACCCACACAAATTAACGATAAATCATTTTCTCTGGGGTTTTACGTCGTAAACCATGAGAGAGAAATAAATAAGACAATCTCACACAATATAGCACCGCGTTTAGGTATGTAAGCATGTTCTCCGTCTCCCGCGTCTCCGGCGGCTCCGACCTCTAAGTTTTTTTACGCGACATAACAGGACAGAACGGTTTTTTAGGTTATATCCTTGAAGTAACAATATATGGAGGGAGAGCTAATTATTCTTACCCAACCTATACAAACTTGCGATAAATCACTTTCTACGGGTTTTCACGTCGTACGCCATGAGAGAGAAAGAGACAACAAATTTAACCTCTTGGTTCACCGCGGGACTCCGTCCACATTTTTTATTATGCCACTAAACTTGACACAACTAAACGGTTTTTTAGGTTATATGCTATATTTTTGTTGATAAAAATACTGTGAAAAAGTGACTATACTAATAAACAAAAACATTATGTCGATATGGGTTATGAATGGATGTATAAATAACTTAGCGTTAGTCTTAGCCACGCCCAGGTGCGCCGAGTCAGGTTAAAATCATCAAAAACAAGTCAAAAACTGACTTCACTGCCTTGGATAGATACTACTCTACCAACTCTATGGTTATATCCCACATTTTTGTTTATAACAATACTGTGAAAAAGTGGTTTTACAAATAAACAAAAACATTATGTAGACATGTG
>JAGWCC010000574.1:222500-301255 GCA_022651775.1 Drusus annulatus
CATTTTTAATGGAATTCCCGATGTTTGTAACTCTAAAGTCGAACGTGAACACAATCGGTGATCGCCGAATAATTTTGTGAAAACTGAACATCTATTGTTATTAGCGAAGTATCAACACTGTCTAGATAACAAACATGATTGAGATAATCTGTCTTTGAGGGGTTAAAAACTAGCACATTGGATTGACGTATTTGTCCTACAGTTATAATTGATTGTTTTTAAAAGACGATAATAAAGCATTTCGTGATTTCTATTGTTGAATCAATCAAGATAAGTGCATCAATGTTATCAGGTCTCAAGAATGTGTCTTTTCAATTGTTATTAGTGATTACCTTTCGCGTCATTTAATACTTGATGACTCTTGGACAAGATTAAATAGAGTGCTGTTTTCCCAGTAGAATTCACAGGTTTTAGATTCAATCTTTACTTGATATGGGCTTAAATAGTCTTAGCTGAATCGACAGAAGCGACATTTATAATACATTTTGCAGGTGCATCTCGCCACCAGTAGATGATCGTACGTAAGATAAAACTTCGGTGGCAAATTTAATAATTGCTGTTGTTATACAAATAAGATTACCTTATATAACGTTAAATCTATGTATTATAATAATATTTTGAACAATGGAGAAAAAGATTTTCCGAAAATCGTTATACGACGGTTATTTTTGTAAAATTCATTATATTTTACGATACTCGCTTGAACTGTATTAATTTCTTTAAATTGATAATATATTACAAAGAAAAACATTTTTTCTTATATTATATTATTTTCAATAAGAAAACACTCATTCCGGAAAGAACAAAATTATGAAATAAAGAGAAAAAATATTATTGCAAAGGTTCAAGAATTTGAGTACAAAAGTAAAAGATATATAAAAAAGATACTTATAAGCATATATAAATTGTTAAGAAATCATAAATACACACACAAAAATGTTCTAAAGAAACAACGTATCACTGTCTTATAAAGTTGTTGAGAAAATATCATTTAAGGGCTTTTGCCCATATTTTTTGTTTGCAATTGGAAGTTTGAATTCAAAATAAAGATTAATCCAACTTTTTTTAAAGAAAGACAAAGATATACAGGTTGCGAATAACCTGAAAATATTTGAAAAACTCTTACTACCATCTCAATAAGCGAAAGATGTTGCTTGTGCAATGATGGAGGACTTAGCCAGCAGAGAAATTGAACCCACGACGCCCGGGTGGGAATTTGACGGGTTTGTCCACTCAGTTACCGACAGGTCATGGCTGGCTATTTGTACCAGTTATATGGTTTATTAAAAAAAGGCTGTATTTTATTTCGTCATTTATCAAGTTCGTATATAATGTCAATCTACGAAGAGATTATTTAAATTCTTACGTTGAAATTAGGTTTAAGCATAAGTATATTCCGTATAAGCATTTCAAGATTTAAAAAAAACACACACACTAAAGCCTATGGAAATATGGCCACCCCAATATTGGGGAATGTCTTGAGGGGGAATACGATTGGGTTGGAGAGGAATAAAGCATATGGAGAGTTGGAAACATGCTCACAATTTATAGTCCCTATATATATGGGTTAATCTAAGGTTGTAACTAATTAGCAATTGCTGAAAGCTGTCACACAATCTTGTAGATCACACTTCAACGACACAATTAGGAACTCAACCAAGTGTGATGGTATCAAAACTGAATACTTCCTTTGGACAACAATTTCATATTTTTTTAGCACTTAGGAATATGATGGTTTCAAAAAGCAATGCAGAAAATAAACTACAGACACGCTTAAAATAACACATTTAATAAAGTATGGCCAATAGAAAGTGGACGAGAAGAATTGGAAACGTTCTTCGATAAAATCATTGTCTGACTGAAAATTAACTTTTTATAGCGAAATGACGATACAATCACTGTGGTACCTGGGCGAACGACTGCCCTATTCCCATCATCTGTCGGATTCTACTGTTATGTGTCGTCTGTGGTCCATCATGACATCCCCAGACTAGTAAATTGCGTAGAAATAAAAGTAACTTTGCTTTAAGACCACTTTATTGGATACATACACCAACCGGTTTCGGCTCTACCTGAACCTTCTTCAGGGTTAAATAAAGATGTATAATATATCCGAAACCGGTCGGTGTTACGTTAATTAACTTTCATTTCTATTGTGTCTTACCACAAAGTGAGTGCTTCATGTCAAAGTTTAGTAAATTGTTGTTTTTTAAAAATTATTATTGTCTTTGATCTTGATTTTGAGCAGTGCTATGTTTCACATAATAATTATTTAGAATGCAGACCACCACAATACGGGCATACGCCTAGTTTGGGAGGTCAAAATATTTAAAATTTTGAAAAAAATTAGACGAAATAAATAAATTAGTTAAAAGTTTACATATCTGGTAAGTTGCCCATTAATCAAGGAATTTAAGATGATTAATAGGTTAGTAGTCACTTGTATTTTATTGCTCAGATTTTAAGTATCATCGGGTCAATTGATTAACACTTTTAAAAAGGACTGTGCTTTGCAAAATGTTTTTTTTTAGGTTGTGAGAGGCAACTGAGATTTATTCTTTTTTTTTTGAGAATGTGACATTTCAAAAGTAGTAGCCCCATGTCTATGACTGCATGTTTATCAAGGAAGTTGCTGCGATAGAAGAAAGTAGGACTGTGTGTTAGTTGTGAGAGAACCAAAGTACGTACGGTTCACTGGTTATGATAGTCGAAGACATGGACACGGAATTACAACATATGAAGTAAACAAAAGCCAATCTCTTTCTAAATAATCATCAACAATGTTGAACATAAAAAACTTTTAGGATTCGTAAATAATTGGTGAATAATTCTTTAGTAAGCCTACTTCTTAAAATTTGAACTTATTTTTAAACACCTCTTCCACATTAGCCGCAGGTACGACCAGTGTGTTGATTTGTTTGGAGCTATGAAATTAATGATTTCCTGTGTAATAATATTATATTGGAACACAATGCGTATCAGTTAGAGATATATTCGTGTCATGACTGCACTAATTACCCGTGAAAAATCACCGGATTTAACTTGATTTGCCAATAAATATATTAGTTGCTTTAATACACCCATTTCAAATATAGAATAATGTCCGCTGAAATTTATTTTTGGTTGGTACTTTATTAAGTAGGTAGAGATTTGAAAAGATTATTCTTAAAATTTAACAATTTAAATTAAAATCAGTACCAATTTCACAAACGTTCGGTCGTATGTATGCACAAAACAATTTACGTGTAGTAAAAATATGGAATAACACATTAATTTAGAGTAATTTGTTGAAAATGTATTTCTAACCGGAACAACATTGAAACACGTCTGGTACGAAATATTTTACAGATATATAAAACTTGCCTTCCTCGCTCCATATGAAATCACTGTTCTTGAAACACCCGAGTGTTAGTATTGAGTATTGAGCACTGAGCAGTGAGCAGGAGACCTCACTGATCACCTGAGCAGTACTGAGAGATGAGGCGCCCAGAAGTGTGGGTGACGGGTGACGGGTGGCGGGCCGCGTGCAGGTGACACCCGAAGTGGCCACTACCTGATAACAACCCGCTCACTCCCTCAGTACTCTCAATACCCAGTACCTACCTTCACGCCTGCCTTTGACTGTGCACTTGTTCAGGTGAATCACTACTGCACTATGCTACTTTCACCTTTTCGAGAATATTTTACTTACGCCCATTAGTTAATCGATAAATGAATGTACACAGCCCGCGAAAATTCTAAATTCACCTTTTCTTTTGAACAGGCCTCGTATATAATTCGTAATATAATCCTCAGAATCATTCGCTTGGTTTGTAAAAATAATTCATATTTATTTATTCTATATTTTGCAAAAACAGTTTTACACCAATACATTGCAAACAAACAGAAAAAATGGTTGTCATTATTATACAAGCATAAAAGAAAGAATAGGGAAAAATAATTTAAAAACGAAAATATAGGTTTTAAGAAATACATAATATAGTTAGAACTTAATAGCTGGTTCGTGCCTAAACTTGTTAAAAGTCATATGAAAAATATCCACATTTCCTTTATAAACTTTTTTAAAAGAAGACAAACATTTCCGGGTTGCGAGTAACCTGAAAATATTTGAAAACCTCCTACTACCAAAATAATAAGCGGAAAATTTTGCTTGTGCAATGATGGAAGACTTAGCCAGCAGATTAATTGAACCCACGACGCCCGGGTGAATCTGATGTGTTTATCCACTCGGCTACTAACCGGTCCTAAAGTTCTAATAATAACAAAAACATTATCATACACTTAGAAATTCGTAACTTGAAGCACAAATTTAAAGTGAGCAATATTACTGTATATTTTATGTTAATTTTTTTATTATTCTTGAAATGTATTTTTTTTTAAATAGCGTTCAGCCGATTAAATACTGTTTTCTCAATTTTGACGTAATTCATGAGAGATACCCGACTAGATCTGAATAACCAGGTACCTTCTTACTATATTTTTCCGGTCAATAAAACGTTTGAATGGTTTACCGATGGTAGTCCTAATGAAATGCAGTAAAAAAAACAATCTTTTGTTAATTCTCTAAACAATAGAATCTGTAGAGGGTTAAAACATGCGTTATATTGTTTTATATCCATCAATTGATAAGCTTATCTACTACGTACTTAAATAAATCTCTTTACTTGTAACGTTTAAAATCTCTGTTTAATGATTAGCTAGGCGATTCCATCACAAGAAGGACATATTATACTACAGTAAGAAAAAAGTTAGTGTCATAAATTTTGCCAATATTTTTATTTATTTTGGGAAAATTAACAGCTAATTACCATTCATTAGTATATATATATATATATAATAAAAATAATAAATCATGCCAATTACAAATTTTCCTCTGCTGATGTCAAATATTATAAATAAAGTGTGACAATGTATTTACAGTTATAATTTAGTAACTTAACTTTGGTGGGGGGTGAGGAAGGTGGACGGGAACATGGGAGTGGAATAAAGGAAGAAGGACGGGATCAGATGGGAGGTTAGTTTTAATAATCTAGTTTGGGTGCAGTCGAGTCATGGAATTTTGTTTTATATTATGTATAGTTGAGTTAAAGATGTCGATGTGGTGAGAGTTAATGCTGAATGAATTTGTGGACCAGTAAATGAAAGAGTTTTTATAGAGTTTGTGTTACGATGAGGAAGGTGAAGAGTACGTTGCTGTCTGCTGTTGCGATTAGGAACTTAAAAATATATATTAAAAAAAATTTTTTTTTTTTTTAAATTTAAATTTTTATTATTATTATTTTTTATTTTTAATTTTTTAATTTTTTTTATTTTATTTATTTTACATATCATAAATATAGGTGGTAGTGCTGAGCCTGTCTCGCTAGGAATTCCTGTGTTGAGAGCAGGCGGAGTTAACAGTTTACAGTTTTACATCCTATATTTGCACCACCATTGTATATTATATCATAATGCATTGTTTACAACAAAGTATTAATAAAAAGTCAACTAATACCATATTGTACGATAATAATAAAACGTTACAATTAAACCTATAAATGGTCGTATTAATACTACTTATATAATATTTTACCTAGTATGTATGTAAACTGTTGGTCTCCCAAACAAATTAAATAAAATAAAATGTTATACTTGGTATTTATGATTGCTTACACTACTAAAAGGAAATTTTAATAAAAAATGTTCATTTTTGATCTGTCTTGGCTGGTGATCCAAATCTCGGTGTCCAATTTGTTTTTTACGTAATTTGTGTTCTGTCCAATGGCCAGTGGAAATACATTGTTTAGCTTTGTTGCAAAGTGTCTAAAGTTTCTTTGGCCAGATGTTGTTTTAGCGAAAGGGATAAGTAAGAGACTATGCCCTTTCGACCTAGTATCGCGAGCGGTTTGGACATTTTCAAATAGAGTTCTGTGTTTAAAGAGATATGCTAGTATGTTTTTGGCATAAAGTTGCCTAATATCTAAAACACAAATTTTCTTAAAGATTTCGTCCGAACTGGTGGTGATCGGTAGTTTTAGAATAATATTTATAATTAATTTCTGAGCTTTAAAGATGGGGTCAATGACGGCACCGGTAGCCTCACCCCAGGCTATTCTACCATATTCGATTAAAGATTGACAAAGTGCATAGTAAATTGTTTAAAGTTGAATATTCCGAGTTTGTCGAAAGAAATATATAGATTTAACTTGGAATAATCAATCATCACAGTACTAATTATGGCTATAATTCTCCAATGTCCAGAATGTCAAGACTTGTTAACTCAAGCCATGGTCTTGAAATTTTTGGTAGCAGTCCAAAAGATTTTTGTCATTCTTTACGACTCTACCAAAACTTTTACTAGACCATGGCTTGAATGTTCTCTCTTATTTTTATTTTGTCCTATTTTTGTCATCACTTCATTTATTATAATGTATGTGTTATTCATTCTCTGTTGCTCTTTTTTTCATTTCGTGTTTTAAATGTTTTTTTTTTTGTAATCGGAATTAAGTCCGTTCATTTATAACTAAATAAATAATAGGAATTCTAGGAGATCAGGGCTATCAACTAAATTGTTGACATGACTGAATCCGCTACATTTCTTCGGCAAGTTGATGTTTGTAAGTTGAAAAAAGATGCAGAGTCTTCATTGCTAAAATGAGATCGAAAAGAACGGAAGTTTACATATCTCAGAAATCGAAATTATCAATTGCAATTATTGAATCAATAATTTTTTTTTTAGAATTATTGCAGGAATTTTTGACGGTTTACGAGACACGGAACAATTATATCTTTGATCAGGAATGTAATACAACATTTAATATTTCGTCATGCTTTAAGCAGAGTGAAAATATGTGAATTGATTAGATGAGTATCTAAAGATGATCCGATAAGAAATGTATAAACAAAGTTACCACTCACGCTGATAAGCTCCCATTTCATCAGTTTGTTTTAATGTCTAATGAAAATGGCCGGTAACCTTGTCTTCGTTAGACAAGTTGGAGGTAGTGGGAAAGAAAAGGAGATAGGTAAGAGAAAGATTGAAAACTATCTGGCTCTTCAAATCTGGCGACTAAGCACGGCTCAATTATGAATGGTGGTCAACGTTTCGATTTTTAATGGTGGTCTTTCACCAGGGCGATACTTAGAGTATCTACCACTTTGGATACCAATACCAATAAATGAGTTCGGGTTATTTTGCGATTTGAATACTGTTTTCAAAAACGGTGAACATGTAAACAAAAAAATTGAATTACTGTAAAATTTATATTTCAAAATTACATACGTTTGAAATGTCAAAAAAAAAATCTATTTCTTATGGGCGATAATCACAAAGGAAACATAAACTAACAATTTTTAAAAAGTTTTGTTTTAGCTAAGGGTTAAACAATTAGATTTGTAATACACATTTAGGATTGTGTGTATTGGTGCATATGTATGCACTTCCGACTTAAATGTCCTTGCAAAAAGTCACCGAGAAACAACATTTAGTCATGCTTATCCCTATTTATTATTACGAGCAAAAAAGGGACACCAAGTACCTGGTATATTTTTTATTTTTTTTAGATATTGAATATTCGAAAAGCTTGTGAAAACTTTAAAATCGTTTAAAAAAAATTATTGAGTTTTTTTTTAAATTTCACTAGAATTTTCTTTTCTGAAGTCGAATAAGAAGTTAGAAACATGTTGTATGCTAGCAGTGCATTTGCGTGATTACTGTGTTCGACCCAACATTTGCTGCGATAGCCATGACTATGGGCCGTTTTATTATACTCGTACCTACAGGCAAAAAAAAAAAAAATTAAAAATATTGAATTATATTTTACATTTTGCAATGGCCTATGGGCAGCCAGCATATAAAAAAAAGGTAGTAAAAAAAGGTAACAATAATATGGTTTGAATGACTTAGGGCGATAAGTTCTCCACGTAAATTGCTAAAAAAAACAGTAAATTTAATCCAAGTTTTTTTTTCTTACGTACAATTTAAAAAAAAGGTACATCGCACTTACACACAATCTGAATAGATAATAAATATAAACCTTATCGCATTGCAGAAATACATATATTTATATTAATTACGTATTCTTTTGTTATGATGAAACCTTACGATTTGTAGTTATTTGTCGTAAATAAACAATAACACATTCATTATTTCGTGTTAACAGCTTTTTACTGAAATATTTATTGATATTGTATGATTTTGAAAAGAAAACTTTTTTGAGTGTCGAACATTGGGCAGGAATGTTCAGTACTAGAATTCTATTTCAAAATTATTACTATTTTAAAATAAACCTACTACCAATTGCTCCGTAACTGTCTATTTACATAGTACCTGACGGCCTCCATAGTCGAGTGGTAAGACGCTCGACTACGAATCCAAAGGTCGCGGGTTCAAACCCGGCGTGCGCCAATAACTTTTATTTAATTAATATGTGTCATAACACATTTAATTCATATAAAAATAATAAAAAAGTATATTTGCGGCACGTTCCAGAGTGGTAGATACTTTAAGTATCGCCCTGGTGAAAGACCAACATTCAGAATCGAAACGTTGCTTGAAATGGCTATAGCCGTGTTTGGTGACCAGATCTGAATAGCCAGGTACTTCCCAACCTTCCTCTTCCCAATCTCCTTCCCCTCCCCAGTACCTTCAGCCTCACAACATACCCTATTTGGGGATGCCATAGTCTCACTGGCTCTAGACGGCTGGGAGCAGTTGAGACTCTTGTGCGGTATTCATATAAAAAAAAAAAAAACCTGCTTACTTATTTGAAATTTATATTATTTTTATTATTATTGAGTTATTGTTATTATGCTATGTATATTTGACGGCCTCGGGCCATCAGATGTCACGGGTTAGAATCTCAGCATGCACAAATAAACTTTATTGAATTAATACATGTTATTTCCCATTTGACTTACGTAAAACAACTTATAGAATAATTGCAGCACATTCCAGAGTGATAGATACTCGTAGTATCTCCTCGGTGAAATGCCACCATTCGGAATCGGAAGGTTGCTTAGAATGGCGTTAACCGTGTTTGGTGACCAGATCTGAATAGCCTGGTACCTCCCAACCTTCTTCTCCCCCATCTCATTTTCCTTCTCTCTAACCTAAGCCTCACAACATACCCCAATTGGGAATGTCATAGTCCCACTGGCTCTAGACGGTCGGGAGCGGTTGAGACTGTTATAAAAACTGTGTAGAGATGGTCGATATTCCTGTCCCGGTTAAGAGGAACCGGTTCCAAGGCGGTCACTAGAACCGTCGATATTAGTTCTTCGAGGAACCGGTTCCTTTTTTCGGCAAATAAAAATCGATGTTCGTTGTTCGCGGAATCGGTTCCTTTTTTGGACACAATAGGTTTATGGCGGAAAAAACCTTTTGACGAAGAACTGGTTCCACAGTTGCAGTTCCTTTTGTTTTTTGAACATCGCTGACAACCCCCCCCCATGAAAAATAAAAATTTTTGGGGGCGAGATTTTTTTATCTACTATAGAAATCTTCTTGGAGGAACTTTTCTGACACCAGAAACCGGTTCCAAAAAGAACTGGATAAATAACCGGTTCCTCGCCGGTCACCGGTAACTGGAAACGCAGGTACACCCAATGTAAAAATGTGTACACGTATTTTACTATTTTGTGTAACTGACTATGATAATGTAACAAAAAGTAAAACCTTTGCTGTAACTAGATACTTACTCGTATTTACACTAATATAATATACATTATAAATTACTGATATTTTTAACTTTTTAAAAATTCTTACTTTTATATTATGGACTATAAATATATCGTACTCCTTTGTACAACTTTAAATGTATCTAAATGTAAAAGCCTTCAAGGCATCAATAAATAAATGATCAGGCCAGAAGAGGCTGTTGTTGGATTCGTGGGGGTGGAAATAACACACACATATATTTAACAGGATATTGAAAGAAGGGTGAATGCAGGAAACTCCATTAATGGAGGACTGAACGCTGTTAGCGCAAATAAAAAAAAATGTCCAAAGAAGCGAAGCTAGTAGTTCACAATGCAGTGCTTATACCAACTCTGATATGTATGGCAGTGAGGCATGGAACTGGCAGAGGAAGAAAGAAAGTAGACTGAATGTTGTGGAAATGAGATCCCTGAGACGTATTTGCGTAAAACCATGTATGACCGTCTTAAAAATGTGGATATCCGGAAAAAATGCAAGGCTGATGTGAGCGTTATGAATAGGATCAAGAAAGGGAAGCTTAGATGGTTTGGGCATGTAGAACGAAAGAACGAAGAAAGGGGTTTGAAAAGAATATATATGATGTGAAAGTGAATGGAAGAAGAAGTTAAGGACGCCCGAGAAAACATGGGACGATCAAGTAAGTCAAATACTTGAGTCGGGTCATGTGAAGAGTCAGAATAACAGAAGAGTATGTATGAGACGATGTATGAATGTGAATGGAGCAAGGAGTGTGTGCCAAGACAGAGTTATATGGCGGTCCGTCCTCTCTGCCTACTCCAGCGGAGAAACGGCGTGATGGTTAGTTAGTTAGTGAAACATAACTTTCGATCCATTTCAGCTTTCGCACCTTATCGGTGTATATATATATCGCTGGAAAGGCAAAAGACTGTGACATAATCAACAGAAACTGTAATTAGTTCTCTACGTTCAGTAACTAAAATCGGAGTTGACCCAAACAACACGTAATGTCCTTGCGAAACGTCACTGAGAAACAGCAATTTGTCTTGATTACGTCTAATTGTTCTTTTTTAAAGAAAAAGGGACAGTAAATGTAAACGTGGTTCGAATATTCAATAAGATTACAGCGTGCTCTTTTTTATAATGAAAAGAGTGAACTTTAAATTATTTTTATTTTTTTCTAAAGTCGAAATTTTTTTTCTAAACGTGCTGTGTGCAAGCAATGCATTTTTAGGAGTACCTACTGTATTCACCTCGACGCATGCTGCGATCGCTGTAACATGTTTTCCTCACTGTTTATATATTCATTTATTTGTTCTCTTATATATATGATGATATAAATATTTGTTTGTATTATTTTATCTAAGTAAAATGTTTGATCAGTTTAAAAGATTATGACGGAAACGGACACAAGGTTTTATTAATTCAATTGGAGAGTAAGGTTGAGATCTTGAAGTAACAATATATGGAGGGATAGCTAATTTGTTTTACCCAACCCATCCGAAATTGTAATAAATCACTTTTTCCGAGTTTTTACATCGTACACCATGAGAGAGAAAGAGACAACAAATTTCTTGGACGGCTTCTAAAACTGTCGTAATGATCTTAAGCTGGTTATTTTCGCTGGTTAACGGCGGGACTCCGCCCACATTTTTTATTTTGCCACTAAACTTTACACAACTAAACGGTTTTTTAGGTTAGATGCTATATTTTTGTTGATAAAAATACTGTGAAAAAGTGGCTATACGAATACACAAAAACATTATGTCGATATGTGATATGAATGGATGTATAAATACCGTAGCCTTAGTCTTAGCCACGCCCATTTGCGCCGAGTCATGTTAAAATCATCAAAAACAAGTCCAAAACTGACTTCACTGGCTTTGGCTTGGGCTACCTCTTGTATACTCTAAGGTTGAGATGTTTCAAACTTTCGTCA
This sequence comes from Drusus annulatus, assembly GCA_022651775.1. Taxonomy (NCBI): domain Eukaryota; kingdom Metazoa; phylum Arthropoda; class Insecta; order Trichoptera; family Limnephilidae; genus Drusus; species Drusus annulatus. The sequence continues at coordinate 234,095 of JAGWCC010000574.1, forward strand.
CATCTGACGCCGTTTCAACGCTTGGCGCCATTTTGTTGTTTCAACATATTAATTGTCCCCGTTAAACGTTGATTCACAAATCGCAATCAGCTGACAAGCATAACAACCCAACCGTTATCTGTATCAGCTGTTCGAAATGTGTTCAAAATCTAAAACAGACCGACAATCGACGTTTAACGGCGACCATTCAACTGTCAAATAAAAAATAAAAACAAATGGCGCCATCGATGAATTGTGACGTCGTCATATATGATAAAGGTTGTAACACCTCAACCTAAGTTTAAGTAAAGACCAGTCTGAATAGATTTTATTAATAGGTAAATATCAATCATATTTAGTTGTGTAAGGTATTGCCTGAATGGGTAAAATGACCTTGGAGGGAATATAGCTCAATACAGCTATTTCTTTGTCACGTTTACATCGATGAGATTAATTGAGGTAGGATGTCACGAATTAATCACGTCATGATTTTCAACTGCATATGTCAGTTAATTCACCGCTGAAAACGATTGTTTTTTTGTAGTGGGAAAATCCGGAAAATTTATTGATTTTTTTATTTGATTCATTAATAGGTAGATTTTATAGGTGTGTCCAACGTGAGACTAATGCCTTTATTGTTGTTAGATTTTCATTTTACCTGTGACAGCAGTAAAAAGATTAAGTATATGTTTCCATGTCGTCGCTGGAAAAGCGAAAGGGCTTAAGCGACACTTTGGTCAAAAATGAGTTAAATATGTAGTTTTGATAAGTTTTTTTTCTGCATCGAATGCTCTGACTCTCGTTAGATTCTGAAGACTTTTATGGCCCTTCAGCCATCAAAAATATACTTACGGCCGCCGTGGTCGAGTGGTAAGATGCTCGACTACGAATCCAGTGGTCGCGGGTTCAAACCCGGCGTGCGCAAATAATTTTTATTTTATTAATATGTGTCATAACATGTTCAATTCAAATGAAATATACAGTGTATTTGCGGCACGTTCCAGAGTGGTAGATGCTCTAAGTATCGCCCTGGTGAAAGCCCCCACTCAGAATTGAAACGTCGCTTGAAATGGCTTTTGTTTTTGACAACTGGAAAGGTTAGGTTAGGTTAGGTTAGGTTAGGTTAGGTTAGGTTGGTTAGGTCAAAAACAAACCACTAATCCAAAATGGCTGATAATGCTAACATATGATGAACAAATGTGTACCAAAATAACAAAAATAAAATCGATAATCGTATGTACACAGCCCGCGAAAATTAAAAATCACCTTTTCTTTTGAACAGGCCATGTATACTCGTATATATATACTTATGTTTTATACTTCTTCTTTTTATGGTAGAGAAGAGTTGGCTGAGATTAAAATGGGGTTTAATATTTACATTGACTGCTTTGTCATCTCTGGGAATGCCGTGTGAATGATCTTTTTGAGGAAGGGAAGGAGTGAACCTGGGTCTTGACGAAACCCATGTTGTAGGAGGGAGGGAACTCAGAGGCCGGCAAATCATTCCACAGTCGACCGGATGAACACAAGAACGAGTCGTAGAAGCAACCCGTTCTCATGAATGTCAACCGTGTACACATGTTCACCGTACGCCGGTGCCGAAGGGATCAATGACGCAAGTTCCTCGGGAAATCTTCCATTGAAATACCGGTAGAAAAAGAACAGCATTCCCAACTGACGTATGTGCTCCAAAGATTGCAATCTGTTTGTTAATATAGGAGAATCTATCAAACAGACCGCCCGTTTCTGCGCAGAGTTCAAGGTTTTTTCAGTTATTTTGAGGCTTCAGACCAAAGGCGCCTGTCAAATTCAACAGTGCGTAAGTCGACGGCATTGGAAATCACTTTTTTTTAGCACAGATGTGCTTCTAGGAAACTGGTGCAGGGTAGAGATGGTCGATATCAGAATTAGGAGAACCTGCGGTTCCAGTTACCGGTGACCGGCGAGGAACCGGTTATTTATCCAGTTATTTTTGAAACCGGTTCCTGGTACCAGAAAAGTTACACGAAGGAGATTTTTTCTTAAAGTACTAGCAAATCGACAAAAGTTCTTCGCCAAAAAAAAGGACTAGTTGGTAGAGATTTGAAAACGAAAAGAACTGGAACCGATTCCTCGCCCAAAAAACACGAAAATAACGGATAAAGGATATCGATATTTCTTATTTGCGAAAATTTAGAACCGGTTCTTCGGAGAAATAATATCGACGGTTCCAGTGACCGGCTAGGAACCGGTTCCTTTTAACCGGGACATGAATATCGACCATCTCTAGCGCAGGGGACATTCTTCTCCAATTTTTTTTGTAGTTTGAATCTATTCACATTCGCACATTTCTGAATCATTTAGGCCCCATTCGTGCATCAAATATACACAGCAATTGTGATTGCACAGAAGTGTACAACGGAATATATAAATAGATATATACTCGTATATGTACATCTATTTTCCGAAACGCACATTTTCTATTATTATTCGAAGGGCAATCTTTTGTACCTCATAGCGATATGAATTTATAATAACAACGTTACTTTTACTTTGATGGCTTTATATTATTCTAGTTTAAATACCCAGATAACCTCAATTTCAAAGTATCCTTTAGAGTGTAAAGATGTTCACTTCAAACCTTAAAATGGATTCCGCATACTCGAAACAAATATATATAATATTAGTTTCTACGATGTTTCATTACACGAGTATAATTACTTTTCTCACATTGTTAACATCTTTACTACCGATGTTGTATTTTCAAGCAAACTGTTATGTTTAATTTGCAAAAATCATTTTGGTCAGATGGAAATGGTTTAAAATACCAAAGAGCGAATAAAAATATGAAATTATAACCAATATTTGTGTTCTTATTCAAACACTCATCACGGAAACACGTATTTAAAACAAAACAAAAAACTACCGAGTGAGCCTTCAAATATATAATATTTAGATCTATTAAAAACCTGTTCTATAGATGCTGAAATTTAACATAAATATTTAATCAAAACTAATAAAATTGTGCATGAAATTACTTTGAAACTCGTTTTTAGATAAAGCGTGTGCAAATTTAACAGATTTTACAAACATTAATTTAAAAGAGCAAATAAATAAAGTTGATCATTTAAAACATCGTCAAAATAAAGGAATTTAAAATAACATTTCGCATTGATTTGAGTTTGGGGAGACTTGATTTGATAACAGCCCCGTCGCAAGAATATATTCATTGGAATTTTCTTTGTATGGTGGAGCCATTTTGTCTCTGAAGGCATCATCAAACAGAGTGGTCACGTAGTTGAAAGAAAATTTGGGAAAACAAGGTGTCCGATTTTTGAAATAAAATTATATTTGCTGAAATTCAATCGGCATCAGAATTCTGTTTTTTAAAATTAACCATTTCTCTTAAAATCAACTTAAATATCCTCAGCTATGCTTATTAACCTACATCTGATAATCCAGGTACTCCCAAGCAGTATATTCACTTAATCCTTCCCTTTCCTCCAGCCTCACAGCATTCAACATGTTTTGTGGATGACACTTTTTGTTAACAACTTACCACTTCATGGCGGGCGGTGATTGTATTATTTAATTAATGTTTTCTGTATTAGTTATAATATAGTTACATTATAAATTTAAATAAACGATTCTTATAATTGGCGATGAAGATTATATTTCGACAAACAGGATTTTTAACTCGCGCTATCTCAGACGAATACTTGGTACGTATGTAGGTATATTATATATGTGTGTTTATAGATGAAACCTAGGAAACAAACATACTCACTGCAACCCTTCGCATGACATTCACGTAGCACGCCCCACGCACCGGACTCGAGTCACTGTCCGTCACTGAGAACTGGGACCCCGGCAAACACCTGTCACGTGTCTCGCTACAGTACCGCACGGCACGAATCAACATCAAAAGTAAAAGTATTATTACAAGCCGAAGCAGGAGTGCTTTACCGAGCACCGAGCACTGAGCACCGCGCGCTGTCACCGTTGGAAGGGCCACCGAGGACAAGGACTGCTGGCTGTAGCTAAAGGCTGTGCGGCGGCCGACAGGACTGAGCGCAGACTGGACCAGCAGCAGTGGCCTGTGGTCTGCCTCCACTCCGGCTTACCACCACCACCACCGCTGCCTCAGCGCTGCCTCTTACCAAATATGCAATCTCTTCGCCCGACCACTGCCTGGCGGACGCTTAGCATTTGGCCAGAATCAATTGTCATTAAAGCTATCGAGGCGGTTATTCCGGTTTGATGGATGCGCGGGGATTCCCGACCTGTCAGCCTCGACTGCGGGTGAGATACGAGCACCTTGCTCGGTGTGCGCTATTCTCTGCTCTCTGTTCTCTGTTCCTGCGCTGTTTAGCTCCCATCGCACGAGCACGCCACGGCCATTAGCCACCGTGCGACTTCGTACCTAATCAGATATTCAGGAAAGGCTTCGACTTTTCGCCAAGGTGTTCTCATGACGGAGTGCATCGCGGCGTATGTGTATCAACTAGCAGTGCGAACACAACAATACATAGCTCATATGTCGGAATTAATCATTTCTGATAACGTTACAAAGTATTCACCGTTGTGGTTTAGACTATTTAATGAGTGCGAACTGACTCTTATCAGAACAACATTATTTGTTCAGGTTTATCAAAAGGGATTATTCTCTTAACATCATAAAACACAAAAACTTTTAAGTACCAACACGAGCAGTCTGCTACTGAATACAATACTATTAAAAATGACGTAATCCCACCAAAAACTGTGGGTTTTTTTTTAGTATAGTCGGTTGGTGAGAATTAGAGTTGATCGATATAATTTTCAGTTAATCGCTGGCTATTACTGCCTGTAATTGATAGCTCTCTGCTCTACTCCCAGCACTGATTCTGTTGTGTCTTAATCTTTTAGAGGAAATGTTTTCCAAATTTATTATTATAACTGGTGCAGATTTTAATATTTATTTATTTACAAACTAAAGTCCAATTACAAGAAAATACAAAACACGAAATGGGAAAAAAGAGTAACAGAGAAAGAACAGCACATACCTAATATTAAATGAAGCAATGACAAAAATAGAACAAAACACACATAAGAAAGAATATTCAAATCACAGCCAAGGTCAAGTCAAAGTTTTGGTAGAGTCGTAAAGAAATTCAGACTGCTACCAAAAATTTCAAGACCATGGCTTGAGTTAACAAGTCTCGACATTCTGGACAGTGGGGAATGATAGCCCATAATTAGTAGAGTGATGATTGAGGAACAGCAACTCTTTGTTTCTGAGTCTACGGCAAGGAATGTCGAACTGGATGAGTTGTAACGGAGAAGGTGAGTCAATAATACAATTAATAATTTAAAAAATGCAAGATAAATTATTGTGATAATTTTTTCGGGGAGTGCTTCTATCGTGAGTTATTTCTAGTATCAATTTTTCAAAATCTCTGCAATGGCTTCAAATTAAAATATTACAGGCCTTCTCATTTCCTGCCTGAAATAAATCCATTGCCAATCTAAGATTTCTCACACATCGCCCGATAAATATTTGTAATAGTTAAAATGAGTTCCGGAGTACTTCTGGATGTTTCCTGCATTGTTAATACTAGTGGTTGAGTAGTTTGAAAAATCGTTTATGTGAACATGCCTTACTATGGTATAAAACATTGATTCAACATAATATATCGGACTCTGAATATAAGAGGAAAGTGGAAGATGGGCACAAAACTAGGTTCACAAAAAATGATGACACGATTGTACCAATTTGACGGCCTGCATGGTCGAGTGGTAAGACGCTCGAATACGAATCCAGAGGTCGCGGGTTCAAACCCGGCGTGCGCAAATAAATTTAATTTAATTAATATGTGTCATAACACATTTAATTGATATAAAATAGAATATAGTATATTTGCGGCACGTTTCAGAGTGGTAGATACTCTAGGTATCGCCCTGGTGAAAGACCACCATTCAGAATTGAAACGTTGCTTGAAATGGCAAACAGATCTGAATAGCCAGGTACTTCGCAACCTTTCCCTTCCTCATATCCTTTCTCTAACACTACCTTCAGCCTCACAACATACCCCTATTGGGGATCATAGTCTCACTGGCTCTAGACGGTTGGGACCAGTTGAGACTCTTGTGCGGTATTCATATATATATAATAAATACAAACAACGAACCCTGGAGTGTCACATGCTTAAAATATTCGACATGTTACCAAGCAATATCAAAAATGTGAATTGTTAACAAGAGTCAGATATATAAACATATTTGTTCAGCCCTGAAGAAGGTTCAGGTAGAGCCGAAACCAGTTGGTATATGTATCTAATAAAGTGGTGTCAAAACAAAGTTACTTTTATTTAAAATTTAATTATGTCTTTCTACAAAGTGAGTGCTTCATGTCAAAGTTTAGATATATATATATATATATATATATATATATATATATATATATATATATATATATATATATATATATATATATATATATATATATATATATACATATCGGCGTTTAGGGCCACTATTAAACCTTGGTAAGGATACATGGAGACGACCTATTTATGTAATTTTGATTCCTTGTTTAATTACTTATTACGGTAAAAACCAAATTATCTTGAGCTCACTGTTCTATTAGGTACTTAACTTTTAGATCTGTTTTCCCCATTTAGTGGTTACAAAATACCTGAAAAAAACCCTTGACTCTGTGCATAAACGGGCGGCCCATTTGATAGATTCTCCTATCTTAACAAACGGATTGCAAACTTTGGAGTACAGACGTCTGGTGGGAATGCTGTCCTTGTTCTACAGGTATTTCAATGGAAGATGCTCCGAGGAACTTGCGTCATTGATCCCTTCGGCACCGGTGCATAATCGGGAAACTCGCCAAACGCACGCCCAACATTTGTACACGGTTGACATTCAATACATGAGAACGGGTCGCTTTTACGACTCGTTCTTGTGTTCAACAACTCGGCTATGGAACGATTTGCCGGCCTCTGTGTTTTCTCCCTCCTTCAACATGGGCCTCTTCAAGACCCAAGTTCACTCCTTCCTTTCTCAAAAAAACCCTCCACACAGCATCCCCAAAGATGACATAGGCCCTGAGGGAAATTGTTTTCCTCAAGGCCTCCTATGTAGAGTTATTACAAAAAAAAAAAAAACAAACTATTGTGTTTAAATACAGATTTATCTTAATTGCTTAATAATGTAGTTTGCCATTAGTTTTTCCCCCCGTTTAGGAAATTAATTGTGAATCTAATTGTTTAGTACCTTTCTTGATTGTTCATTGAATTATTTTACGAAGTTATATTGTTTAGCGGTTTATTATTACTATGTATAGTCTTTTAAATTTTATTTTCTTGAACTTGTTAAGGAGGGGAGATAAAATTGTTTTTAATTAATTATTGATAGATGTTAAATATTTGAATTTTTTTTTATTGTTTTGTTTATTTCTAATTGCTCAAGCAAATTTAATCTAAAACCTTTACTTTCAATATGTAAAGGCTTCGGTTCGTTATCGGCAAGAGGGATATGCTTTTTTTCTAAGAGATGAGCTGAAAATTAAGTATCTACTTTATTATTTTTATAGCAACGTATATCGTTGCTGGAAAGGCAAAAGGGCTTAAGCCACACTTTGGTCAAATACGAATTAAATATCCAATTTTGATCAGGTTTTTTTTCTGCATCGAACGCTCTGACTCTCGTATGATTCTGAAGACTTTTGTGGGCCTTCAGATATCTTAAATATATTAACCATTTGGGAGAAGGCTCAACTCAAGCGACACAAGTAAATGACTTTTTTTTAGCTTTTGAAGTAACTCAGTAAGGGCATTGAGTGAACTTTTTTTTCAAAAATCAACTAGGTACTGAAGATTTATGAATTTTATTGTAAAACAGAAACAACTTTAGACCTTTTGCCCTTCCGACGACGATATGTTCTATGTATCTAGTAGATAAGGCCCTTCTAGTCCTTACACTCCCTAATGTCCTAAAACTATAAGTAAACAAAATTTAAAAATACATGTTTTCATATATTTCAAAAATGTATTTTATACTATCTACATAGTTTTGAATAACAAACATCATATAATGAAAACATGGAAGTTAAATTCTATTTCTAACATTTCGTTCAAATATCACAATATCCACTCATACAAAGTAAAGCATACTGATAAAAATAAGTATTTAAAAGTGCAAGGGGAAAAAGATCTTACGTGTAAAGATAATAAGCTGTTGATTTATTGCCTTATTAAATAAGATTACTTTTTTATTATTTAGGTTTCATCTTTCTTTCAAGATGTACTGGTGATATGTCATATGCTGGGCCGTACCTGTGAATCTTTATATTTCATCGTGGCACCTTAGTCCGGGGTGTAAACCTTTGTGAATATGGTAGGCTGCGCCCAACCTTGTGGGCGGGAGAGACCGACGACTTCCGAGTGATCGCGACTGAGAGACTGTGCCGGAGAATGGGTCTGCCATAGACTACCTAAGCCCGCACAAAGTAAAAAGGTAAAGTAGCTTAGAGCAGGAACACCATGACGCCTCCGACCTCCGTGGTCGAGTGGTGAAAACGCTTGACTACGAATCCAGAGGTCGCCAGTTCAAACCCCGGAAATACATTTTTATTAATAATACGTGTTATTTCACACATAAATTAATATAAACTCATATATGGCAAAGGCGTACACTCCTTAAAGGCACATAAACACTGCCTACCCTGCTATACTTGCATACAACATGTATAATATTGGATTAAACAATACGAAATTTTTGCAAAAAATAAATCTACACTTTCAAAAATACGTGCTAAATTTAGCTAATCGCACCGTCACAAGCGCCTCACCGATCTTCCTACTAAAACGTGTCAAAGGCAGCAACTACATATGCTCAAATGCCGCCAACGTCAGAGTAGATTATTCTATATTCACTAGACTACACAAAATATGTATGCTGTGAGCTGTTACGCGTTCAAATGGCTCGTTTGTGTTAGTACCTTTGTTAGTGTCTGAGGCAGTGATTTTGCATAACAAATCCAATAGCAATCAGTGACATTTGTTGGTACCTATTTCTATTATCAAGTAATCCGTGTTTTTCCTTCTGTCTGCCCTGATCAAAATCTCTGTGCACGCCACTGATATATATTATATTTGTGGCACGTTCCAGAGTTGTAGATTTTCTTAGTATCGCCCTAGTGAAATACCAAAATTCAGAATCGGAACGTAATTTGAAATGGCTTTTAGCCGTGTTTGGTTACCAGATCTAAGTATACAGGTACTTCCCAACTTTCCTCTTCCTCATCTCCTTCCCCTCCCCACTACTTTTAGCCTCACAACATACCACGATCTGGGATGCCATAGTCCCACTAGCTCCAGACGGTTGGGGCTCTTGAAAAATTTAAAAAAAAAACGCAATAAATCCTTGACCCGACTAGGATAAGGAGAAGATAAAGATGATGGAAAAGATATTTTAAACAGTAAAAAAATTATATAGAATCAATAAAAAATGCTCTCAATTGAATCATACTTGCATTGTGCTTTGTACATTTTTTAACATAACTGGCTTATATGTACATGAATTAATTAAACCTAAACATGTTTTCGATGTTCAATGTCGTTTTAGTTCAATTATAAAGTGTAATATAAATAATGAGTCACGCGCATTACATAGTAGGTTTTGTGCAATAGCGTCCGCTCATATTTTACTTTTATAGAATGTTTATAACAGAACTCCGCCAGTCTGTGGCGATGGGTGGGAGATGTGAGATCATCCGCTGACTAATGGGAGCGGCTGTTGCAGGCTACGGAGTGCAGGTTGGGAGGCTGCGGGCTTCGGGCTCCGGGGCTCCAAGGCTGCGCGAACCTTTGCTCCACAAGGTCACCTAAATAAGGTTTCTTGTTGGGGAAGAAATTAGGAATAGTAGAAACATCCAATTTTCACTATTTCTAGTTTTGAAACTATTAACGCGTAGTGGAATGTATGACCGTATTACAAATGTGGATATCCGGAAAGAATGCAAGGCTGATATGAGCGTAATGGATAGGATTAAGAAAGGGACGCTTAGATGGTTTGGGGATGTAGAGCGAATGAACGAAGAAAGGAGTGTGAAAAGAAGAAGTCGAGGACGCCCGAGAAAGACATGGCACGATCAAGTAAATCAAATACTTGAATCGGGTCGTGTGAAGAGTCAGAATAACAGAAGAGTATGTATGATACGATGTATGAATGTAAATGAAGCAAGAAGTGTGTGCCAAGACAGAGTTGTATGGCGGTCCGTCCTCTCTGCCTACCCCTGCGGGGAAACGGCGTGATGTTTAGTTAGTTAGTTAGTTTTGGAATTCTATTTGAATGATTTAATAACACGTTTAATAACTTTATTCCATAATTTTTAATTAAGATCGGACCGGTTTCTCCTTATAACGGGCATTTTCAGATTGGTATAATTTTAAGTGAACTCATGGTATAAAACTGACAACAATAGATATTATGTATTTTTTTTTTAAACCCACAGATGTATCTAATCATTTTTAACTAACTAACTAATCATTACACCGTTTCCTCGCAGGGGTAGGACCGCCATACAACTCTGTCTTGGCACAAACTCCTTGCTTCATTCACATTGTTAAATCATCTACTTTTCCATTGTACTAAGTGAGTGATACGTGTATAGTACCCTTGAGGTGATGTTGCACAAGAATGGCGCTACATAAATTATCCAACTATTATTAGTGTCATAACAATAGGAGTGGAAAAAATACTTATAAATATGTTCTATTCTTAGAGCAAAAATATATATGAAGAGAGAGCTAAATATTTTTACCTGGCCTATAATAAATTCACGATAAATCACTTTCTCCAGGTTTTAACGTCGTATACCGCGAGAGAGAAAGAGATAAGACAAGTTCTCACACAATATAGCACCGCGTTTAGATATGCACGCTAGTTTTCCGTGTCCCGCGTCTCCGGCGACTCCGCCCACTTCGTTTTGTTATGCGACATAACAGGACAGAACTCAACGGTTTTTAGGTTATATCCTATATTTTTGTTTATAACAATTCTGTGAAAAAGTTGTTATACAAATAAACAAAAACATTATGTCGACATGTGCCATAATTTGGATGTAAAAATACCATAGCCCTAGTCATAGCCATGCCCAAGTCTAGCCAAAAGGCAGTAAGGCAAGTAAGGCAAAAAAATCATCAATACTGACTACAGAAGCAATTCCCTTCTTTATATTATTGCTCTGAGTATAAAATACCATAGCCTTAGCTCTAGCCACGCCCCAGTTACGGCATGTAGAGCAAAGTAAAGAAATGAATTTAAGGACAATATGTGATACAAAAGTAAGCGGTAGAAGATGTAGGGGACGTCTGAGCAAGACATGGCACGATCAAGTGAATCAAATACTTGAGAAGGGCCATAACAAGTGTCAATAAAACAGAAGAGTATGAGACGATGTATGAATGTGCATGAAGCAAGGAGTGTGTGCCAAGACAGAGTTGTATGGCGGTCCATCCTCTCTGCCCACCCCTGCAAGCAAACGGCGTGATGGTTAGGTAGTTAGTTGTAGTGAAAAAAACACTGCTGTGTGCGTAACTAGTCGGTGTGTTGTTGTTGGTGCTTTGTAGCCGAGCGGTCAAAATCATCGGGTTTGCTCCCAGGCGTTGCGGGTTCAATCCTACTATAACACGAATTCATCCATCAGATACTCAAGTTAACAATTTCGGTATTTTATGATGGAAGTAGGGAGACCTATAGTCAGGAATTAACTGGAGACAAATCTTTAAACGCGTTATTTTCAGAAAAGCCAATTTATATGTCATTGCTTGTGCAAAATTATTACCTTTTACACTACGTTCCTTCCGAATGTACACACATTTGATCTATAAAGGAGCAGAATTTTATCTAACAGCGACCAACATTAGCGCAAGGGATGTTTTATTGATTTTTAAACTACACACTCTTTATTATTTCTAATTTTGAAACTGTTAATTCGTGGTGGAATTCCATTTTAATGATTTAATAAAACAAATTTATAACTTTATTCCACTTTTATTTTATGACTGGACCGGTTTCAGCCTATGACGGCCATCTTCAGACTAGTACAAGTTGTTGTTAACCTACGGCTTATATATTATTTTTGGGGATGTCAGGGGTAGTAAACAATAATTTTACTTTAATTATATTCATCAGTATTGTTGCATGATTTTAATAGTTACAGGATAAAAGCTACTTTTAATTTATTGGTATTATTATTTTATATATCTATCTGGAATATTACTACACACTCTTCACTGTCCCCTATGATAGTAATAGAGGGTGTAGGAAATTATTTTTTTTAATTTAAGGAAAGGATTTTGAAACACGCTAAGATCCTAGAATATTATTTTGACCGGTTAGTAGGGTGTCGTGAGTTCACTTCCTCTGCTAGCTAAGTTCTTCACCATTGCACAAGAAACATTTTCCGCTTATTGTGATGGTAGTAGGATATTTTAAAATATTATCTGGCTATTCGTAGCTAGGGAATGTTTGTTTTTTCTTTAAAAAATTAGATGGATTTATATTAAAATTTTCAGTGCTCACATACAAAAAATATTTTCTAAGCATACACTAACTTTCCTTTACAAAAATATAAATACGTTAGTCACCTCACAAAATACTCGCAACACTAGATCAAGACATGCACATCAACTACAAATACCTAAAACATACACATCCTTCGGACAAAAGCATTACAGATACCAGGCTATTAAGCTTTGTAATTCTCTTTCTACGCAAATCAAAACATCTACACTTTGCACAATACAATAAACATGTTTGGAACTGGTTACAATCCTCCTAATTTATAATTATAACCGTTAATAATAATAGTGCTACTTAGGTAATTTATTTATTTGTATGTTTTGTTTTTGTTTTAAAGTGGCTTTATTTTCTTTTATATTGTTTTATCATATAATTCGAAAACTGTCCTCTAGGTCACAGGTGAACTCCTAGCGTAGAGGAAAATGTATGTGCAATATTTTAAATAAACATGAAGTTAAGTAAATAAAAAATAAATAATTATAAATGTAGTGTTGAAAAAAAATTTTTTTACATTTAAGTTAAGCTTTGTAAACGCACAGTTTCAAATTTGAACATTTGATTCGGTGATTAAACCGGTCGCTTCAAGGGCGATGTCTACTAAAATTAAACTGAATTGAATTGTAGAGTGTCGACTTCCCTGAATATTGAAATTAGAAGTTAATGTATTGTATTTATCTAAAAGGTGTTAGTTACAGATGCTGCTTTGTTCCTATATATTTATTAATATCTACGTCATATATTGCCTACTTATTCGACTGTCGAAGACTCTACACCAATGAAGCACAACATTTTAAGCAAAAGGGACATTCTTTGACAGTATTTGATTAGTATTTTTTTATCGGAAACCATGAAACACTTTAAGCAAGATTAATTGATTTATTTTCTTTTAAAATTAACTGAAATGTCCATATTACTGTACAACGCCAAAAAATCATCCTTTGCCGATATTTAGAGCAAGTACCGGACCTACTGTAATCCCGTCCAAACGTCTCGGTGGAGTTGATCTGAATATAGGCAGTGAAATTAAATATTTGGGTCATGTCGTAACTGACGATTTAAATGACAAGAAGGACATGAGCGCCACAGAAGAGCACTGAGCGTGCGAGCCAACATGCTCGCCAGGAGATTCAATAGGTGCAGTCGTAAAGAGACAGTTGTTCAGACGTATTGCATGAGCCTGCACACTTGCGAACTCCTGGGCCAGATATACACAAGCAGTCGTGAGCACGCTCCGAGTGCAGTACAACCACGTGTACAGGTGCTTGTCGGTCTCCCTTGGCGATGCAGCGCCTCACAGATGTTTGCAGAGGGAAGGGTGCACGGGATCGCTGCTCTGATGCGTCGCAGAGTGGCCGGAACGAGACAGCGCTACCGGGAATCCGAGAACCCTCTCGTACAGGCTGCCGCCCAGTGGCACAGTGCGCCCCTACATCCCAGGTGGAGATTTTCCCTCAATCCACCGTAAAAGTTCTTTTATTTTTTTTTCAAAAAATTTTATCAATATTATTTAGTTTTTCATGTTATCTCTTTCAATGTTTTAATTTAACTCAAATGCATTATTATTTTTATGGCAGACAGAGTATTGCACCTACCGCTCTGTTCCGCTGAAATAAAATGTTATTATGATTATAATATTTAAAGATGTTTTCATTATTAAACCCCAAGGAGTGATCAAATGAAAAATTTCGTTAGTGTTAATCGTCACATTCCAGGAAACTCCATCAATAAATAAATGATCAGGCCAGAAGAGGCTGTTGATTGTTGGATTCATGGAATCATGGGGGTGGAAAGAATAACACACACACATATATATATAACAGGATATGGGTAAATGGAGGAAACTCCATTAATGGATGACTGAACGCTGTTGGCGAAAATAAAATAAAAAGTTCAAAGAAGCGAAGCTAGCAGTTCATATTGGAGTGCTTATACCAACCCTGATGTATGGCAGTGAGGCATGGAACTGGCAGAGGAAGGATGAAAGTAGACTGAATGCTGTGGAAATGAGATCCCTGAGGCGTATACGCGGTTAAACCATGTACGACCGTGTTAAAAATATGGATATTCGGAAAGATTGCAAGTCTGATGTAAGGGTAATGTGAAAAGGATTAAAAAATGGACGCTTAGATGATTAGGACACATAGAGCGAATCAACGAAGAAAGTGTGTGAAAAAAATATATGACATGAAAGTGAATGGAAGAAGAAATCGGGAACGCCCGAGGAAGATATGGCACGATCAAATGGACCAAATACTTAAGTCGGGCCATGTAAAGAGTCAAAATAACAGAAGAGTATGTATGAATGTGATTGAATCAAAAAGTGTGTGCCAAGATACTTTGTTCACTTTGGTACTTTTCGTAGGGTTTGTGCTGAATATGTAAAAAAAACCTACGATTTTTTATACATACGAGTACTAAGATTTCAATTTATATCTACTTATATATTTACGTGTAGAGTAACCTTATGTGCCTAGTTCAACTATTGTGAAATAAATATATTTTTTTACTAGATGTTTGATAAAAAAACATTGCAACATCTAAATAAAAATTCAAAAACAAAACAAAGACAGAGTTCAATGGTGGTCTGTCCTCTCTGCCTACTCCTGCGGGGAAGCGGCGTGATAGTTAGTTAGTTAGTCCCAAATTTAAAAAAAATACATAATCCATTCGGACACTCGGTTTTATTTCGGTTATATCTTTTAGGTTTGTATTTTGATAAATTATCTTCTACATTCGTTACTTATAAATGTAAAACAAGTTAGTTTCCAAAGAAAAACAGAAACATAAACGTTTCTCCACTTCTACAAACAAATTCAATTTCCAGGTATAGGAGAAACAATTTGTGTGTGTTTTTTGCATGTCTAACCGATTTTCACAATTGCAACGTGTGACACTATCACATATTAAACCACCTAGTACGCTTGACTGCCCGTTAACCGTTGCGTATGCGCCGTATGATATCATATCCTCACAAGAAACTATATACCTACGACTAGGAGTTAGAGTTGGGAGATAAAGTGACGTCACAAGCAAGGAAAACCTTCATTGTTACATTCTCTCAAGGAAAAACTTTATTTGAATACATTAAACGCTTCTCGGAGATTCCATCGAGATAAACGTGACTGTGATTTTGTATTTTGGCTTAATATGTATTTTTAATGTTTACAATGTTGCCAAAAGATATCTAAAGTAGAGAAGATAATCTCACGAAACATAATGACATTTCTTAGAGAATCAATTTTAGTAGAAGAAATTAATACGATCATAGTACGAACACAATTTATCACATGAAATATTTTTTTTTCTTCAAAAAAGTCCATCATTACCTTGGAGTAACAATGTATGGAGAGAGAGATAATTATTTTTACCCAACCTATACAAACTTGCGATTAATCACTTTCTCCGGGTTTGTACGTCGTACACCATGAGAGAGAAAGAGACAGCAAAAATAACACATCGCTTTTATGTACTGTAAGGATGATCTTGGTCGCCCGCGTCTCCTGGGACTCCACCCACATGTTTTGATATGTGACTAAACTGGACACAACTAAACGGTTTTTCAGGTTATATGCTACATTTTTGTGGATAACAATACTGTGAAAAAGTGGTTATACGAATAAACAAAAACATTATGTCGACATGTGCTATGATTGGATGTATAAATACCCTAGCCCTTGTCCTAGCCACGCCCAGGTCTGCCGAGTACGGCAAAAATCATCAAATACTAACTACACTGCCTTGGATAGGTATCACTCTATGTACTCTAAGATCATTACAAATTACAAAATGACTAGATTTAAATTTATTTACAATTTTTTTTTCATTAAATATTTGAATAATATCAATGATCTAAAACACAAATATGAAACAGAAAAAAGTCAGAAACTAAAAAGAACAATGGTCATGACCGAGACTCGACCTCGAAACCTCTACTCTATCCGGGAGTAGCACTCTGCCAATTGACCCATCAAGACCTTACGAGAAAACGGTATTTTTAAACGGTCTCATACTTATATTGAAAATTATTTGAAATTTCAATTTCTTCCGATTTTAAACTGTCATCCGCCATTTAACTGTCATTCTCGATCGTGACCAATTGTTCTTATTAGTTTTTTTTTCTGATTCATATTTGTGTTTTAGATTATTGATATTATTTAAATATTTAATAATTTAAATTTTAATTCTAATTATTTTTTCAACTGAAGTTTGTTACATTTATTTCTAAACAGTTCTGCTAGTTATATATTTGTGTAAGTACCTACCACATAATATAGTAAATGTTTTTATGTAAATGGATTATTTTATGTTATTAAACAAAAAGCGATTTTTCACACTGAGAGAGAAAATTAGCTAAGTAAATAATATGGCAACGTTATATAAAATAAGTTTTTTTTTAAACTATTTTTGTAGAAAGCAATCACTTTGTGTTTTGACATATTTAAAGAAATGAACAAATAACTTTGTATAAGACTACTAATATTATTTTTATTTTATGGTCGACCGGTTTCGCTTAGCCTAAGCATCATCGGGGTACAAAATTAAACTAAACAAAAAATACAAAGTGTGCTGTTATATATACCCACATACAGAGGGAGAATATATTCTAAAATAACAAAACAATAGAGAAACTTTTAATTTATAACAAAGGAACAGAGAGAAAGAGACAAAACGTCAACTGAGAAGGTGATTGAATAATAATGATAATTTATATGAGTTTACAGGAAATATACCTAATATTGGACTGTTGGACAAATTTACCTGATTGTTAAGAACATGACTATTAATTTTAATAGCTTTCTTTATTTCTAGTGCTTCTAAATTATTTAATCTAATACCATGATCATTTTTGTGAAGAATATGAGCACCGGTACTTATATTCTTCACAAAAATGGTCAAGACATTGAAATAGAAAAATGCTCAAAAATACACTGAAAATGTATTTACATAACTTTGAATAAATTTTTCCTTTTGTATTCAATCGTAATACATTCCGGACTGCAGACAATATGAATAACAACATACCTACATGTTATGTACTTAAGTGCAGTATTTGCATCAATAAAATCAATTTTCTGCTATGGAAATTTTACGACTCCAATGCTGAAGGCTTATTATTATTGGAGTGTGTAGTTAAACACTAATGTGAAAAGTCTTGGCCACCTTTGAATATTTCCCATGGAACAGCTGCGCGTTTTGCATCAATACTCTGCCTTTTCGTTTGCAAATATTCCCTTAGACAAAGTTGCGTGTAGAATAATATGGATAGAGAGTTTTTATGTTGTAAAATATTACATTGAGTATTTATTTATTATCATTACATAGTTACAAACATTTTTACAGAAAATAACTTAATGGTAAGTACATTTATAATAAAAATTGTTATTATATTTTGGTAGAAAGCAATAACTTTGTAGTTTAACATATTTAGTGAAAACGAAATAACTTTGTATAAGACCACAGATTTTATTTTATTTTTTATAGGCGACCGGTTTCGCTTAGCCTGAGCTTCAGCAGGGTACAAAATTAAACTAAACAAAAAATACAAAGTGTGTGGTTTTATGTTCTAGTACATACAGAGGGAGAACACAATATAAAATAAAATAAGATAGCAGTAAGAAAACAAAATAATAAAATTTAAATTATAACACAGGAACCGAGAGAAAGAGACAGATAATATGAAATGAAAGAGGCAAAACGTCAACTGTGAAGGTGATAAAAGAATAATGAGATTTTTTTACGAGTTTACTGGAAATATACCTAATATTGGAGTACTAGACAAGGAACCAAATACACTAGCTACACGACGTGTCTATCTTGTATAATATTTCAGTAATCTTTATCTAAGATATCGCCCAAAATTTAGTTTGGTTTACAACAGAAGAACGCGAATGGTAAGAGTCAGTTTTTATTAATCTAAAATATAATTTACATACGTCCCGATTGCATCCTCTGATTTCATCTTGGGCGAATTCCCCAGTTTTTAGAGAGTTAAGTTTATTTAAAAGATTATGTTTTTTAATTGACAGAAGCCCTGCTAATGTTTTTTCATCAGGAATTCATCGGAGTGCTCTTTGTGCAACAAAGTTAATCCGATTTCCACGACAAATAAAAAAAAACCACCATGAAATAAGAACTTAGCATAACTACTTAATCCGTATAAAATTCATTCTTTAAAAATTCCGTGGTCTTTGGGCGATACTTTGTTCGCTAGTAACGAACATAACAAATAATTACTGTTTTTTCAAGAATATCTATCAACTCACCTTTATCTCAGATATCCGTGAGAATAACAAAGTACATATTTTGAGAAAATTATTAAAAGTATATTTTTCATACCCATTGTTTATGGCATTTGTTTTTTGTTCGGTATGACCTCGTAGGCGGGATGCTATATGATATAGGTACAACATGTATATCGTGTACCTATACATACTGTTAAAAAAATAAAATAAAACTTTAAGTATCGTTTCTATGAATCACATTTATATATACATAAAAGTAAAATAAATAAATTATATACATAATATAATAAGGCCTTAATAATAGCATAACGGCCGTGCTGTTATGCTTGACACCTGATCATAATTGGACCAAATGCTGAAACGGGCCGAGAATCAGTGGTTAGCAGGGGCGATTACTTAAAGTGGTAGCAGTAAAAAAAAATGGCCCTGATCATTGATTTGCGAGAGTGTAAAATGTGACAGTGGTTCAAATCACTGGTCCAAAGCTTGCTTTCAAATAGTGGAGTAAGACATTTGACCTAAACACAGTCGATAAATATATAAATTGATAGATTATGACAGTTAAAAATAAGAATACGGTTTCGTTTTTAGACTTTGGTTCCATTGTTGGTAAAGAAGTCATTGCTGATATCATAAGGGAGTTTTCGCTCATGGCTTTTTTTCTTGAAGTTGGCGATACCCTTTCTTATTGAGGTTCTAAATTCATAAACACACCCTTCTGCAACATTTTTGAGGCACTGCGGTACCAGGACAGCCCGAAAAACATCCGGTTCAAACTGTTGTACAGTACCTACCTTATTTTTAATGTTGCTTGGTTAAAGTTTGTTCATAGCTCCCATGTATAGAGGCACAATACGTGTTAAATTCCGGTGCTTTAAACTGAGTTGACATAGTCTGTAATTTAAATATTTCTGTAAATATGCTTAACACAGATTTGAAAGTTTAAGTGCTCTTCCATTATACACATTCAAGTATTTTATAAAATAATCAAGAAATAAGTATTCATCGATTACAAACGAAAACAATATTTTGCCGAAAATTCAGGCATACATTTGTCATGTTTCCAAGCAGACATACGTGTATAGATTCGTCCAGACAACTGCGTTGAATGAGCCAGACAAGTGCAAACAAATATCAAGCAATATTTTAACATTAATGGAATATGTTATTACCGGATAGGTATTCGTTTATATCTCGCTCTTAAAATGCTGATTCAATTGTTGGTATGGTTGAAAATTTTTTTACGTGTGAAAAAGGGTACCAAAACTCATAATCAGGAACGCTTTTGGGGTATCAAGCCTTCAGGGGCCTGAGGTGTAGTTTCTTAAACCAAACAGTAAATTAAAAGATACTTCCTACAAATAATTGTGCAGAATGTTCAATTATGGGGTAAATTGTATATTTGTGTCAGTATATTTGTGAATGATGAATACTTAGAGCAAGTAAATGAGTTTGTGTATTTAGGAAGTATATTTACAAGAGACGGAAGGCTGATAAGAATATTGAAAGGAAGGTGAATGCAGGAAACTCCATTAATGGAGGACTGAACACTGTTGGCGCAAATAAAAAAAAATGTCCAAAGAAGCGAAGCTAGCAGTCCACTAGAGATAATACCAATCCTGATGTATGGCAGTGAGGCATGTATTGGCAGTGGAAGGATGAAAGTATACTGAATGCTGTAGAACTGAGATCTCTGAGGCGTATGTGCGATAAAACTATGTATAACCGTGCTAAAAATGTGAATATCCTGAAAGAATGTAAGGCTAATGTAAGCGTAATGATTAGAATCAAGAAAAGGACGCTTAGTTGGTTTAGGCATGTAGAGCGAATGAGTGAAGAAAGGCAGGTGAAAAAAATATATGACGCGAAAGTGAATGGAAGAAAAAGTCAATGACGCCTGAGGAAGACATGGCACGATTAAGTGAACCTAATACAAGTATTAGGTTCACTCAAGAGTCGGGCCATGTGAAGAGTCAGAATAATAGAAGAGTATGTACAAGACGATGTATGTATGTAAATGAATAAAGTACCGTGTGCCAAGACAGAGTTGTATGGCAGTCTGTCCTCACTGTCTCCCCTGATGGGAAACGACGTGATGCTAACTTAGTTGTCTGATAGTATTAATACGCTAAGCCGTCTTTTGTACACGATTCGTTAGATCGCCGCGTGGGGCGCTAATGTCCGCACAAATAAAACTGTTAATTTTCGCTCACACGTAAAAAAAATTTGAAATTTTATTCCGATTACGCTATTTCGCGCTTCAGTCACCATGTCCCTTTTGACGTGTGTATCAAGACTAAACTAGTTTATTTAAATGGGTAAAAGTTGCTTGTCGTGATTTATATGAAATATCTGCTCACCTGTGCAAATATCTAATTCAAGCGAATTTTAATAGTGCCACCTTACAATTAGTATGTATTGAGTTGCCGCACTGGCACGCTTTTCGTTGAATTGGTCATCGACTTCATCAATCATTCATCTTTCGCAATACGTACGGACATCTTGTATTTACGTATTATAAAAAATAAAACTAAACTCCGCGCATCGCCTTTCACAAGAGTAGGTTTCTGTCTAGTACCTGGATATCGGTGTTTCATGATGTATCCATTCTATATGGCGAATGTTTAAAATGTTTAATCTCAATAACAATATGGATTCCTAAGATTGTGGAGTTTCAAAATTTCGTCACATTAGACATCGTCACAATTCATAGATTAGCGCCATTTGGTTAAATTTTGATGGTCCCCGTCAACCGTAGATTCTAGGCCCGTTTCAGCTTTTAAACAAATCGTGATCAGCTGACAAGACCGTTATGCTTTTCAGCTGATCACGATTTGTTAAAATAACTGCGACGGATCGACAATCGACGCTTAACGGTGATCGCTGAAATGTAAAAAAAAAAACGCAATTTCGCTAATCTCCAGATTGTGACGATGTCAAGTGTAACGAAGTTCGAAACAACCCGCACTAAGTAAGAATTTTAAAACAATCCGTTGTATAATAATTAAACCGCAGGGCAGTTAATTCTCAGAATTAACAAGGTGTGTAATTTTAATTTGGGTGTTTTAGTGGTAGATACTCTCAGTATCGCCCTGGTGAAATTCTACCATCGAGAAACGAAAAGTTACTAAAAATGATTTTAACCGTGTTTAGTGACTAGGTCTGAATAGCCAGATACTTTTTCAAACTTCCTCTTTCTCATCTTTTTCTCCTTCGCACTCCCTCTAACCTCACAATAATAACGAGAAATGGAGTTTCATTAGTTCCACATGTTTCGAGCAGTTTAAACTATTTTGCAGTATCAACAAACAAAAAATAAAACGTTTAACTGTGCTTACTTCGGAATTTTATTTATTTATTTCATTTTCATATTTTCCAAAACTATTAATGAGTGACAGATTTACAAAATATCTGATATTTCGACCCGCAAACAAGGCATATGCCTGTATTATGGTGGTCTGCATTTGATAGAAAATTATCAAATTAAATTATGTAATGTCACAAAAACATGAGTAAAATAATTTATATTACTGTATACACCCTTGGCTTATACATAACTGTGGAATAGATAGTTAAAAATAGTAGTGTTACAGAATTAACATGTAGTAAATGATTAGCATACTAAAACATACTCGTAACTATGTTCCTAGAGATATAAAATTGAAAAAAATGACAGTTTGTATTTTTAGAAGAGATATGCTAATATAGTGTTCTTATAACTACACAGTTGAATATATCTACAAGCGCCCTTGAGGTGATTTTTCATAAAAAATGGCGCTACATAAATTAGCTAAATGGTAATGGTAAATATTCTAAGTATCACCTAGTGAAAGATCACCATTCAGAATCGAAACGTTGCTTGAAATGGCTTTAGCCGTGTTTGGTGACCAGATCTGAATAGCCAGGTACTTCCCAATCTCCTTCCCCTCCCCACTACCTTCAGCCTCACAACATACCCTACTTGGGGATGCCATAGTCTCACTGGCTCTAGACGGTTGAGAGCAGTTGAGACTCTTGTGCGGTATTCATATAAAAAAAATTAAAAAAAGCATTATTATTTCTGCGAAGGAATTATCCACTGCATGCAATCTAGGTACAAGCGAGTATCTAAATGACTCAATCCTGATATTATTGTTACACTTATGATTATTATGGTAAGTCAGTCCGAAGATGTCATTTGTTTATTTTATTTTTGCAAAAACAGTTTCACACCAATACATTGCAAAAAAAAAACACAAAAAATGGTAATCATAATTTTACAAAGCAATGGTAAGAAGTTTAAAAACAAAAATATAGGTTTTGAAGTACATAATATATTTAGAACTTAATAGCTAGTTCGTGCTTAATTTTGTTATAAGTCATATTAAAAATAACCACATTTCCTGCACATTTTACATGTCACGACGAACTACAGCGGATATAATAATATGACAGCATAATCCAAATAATCGGATTATCTAAGTTAAATTCTCTTCGTAAAGACATCCTTGAAGACCCCAATCATACGTTGTCAGTAGGATGAACCTTTTCTAATGGGCTGTTGGTTGCAGGGGAGATGACTCATCTTCTGTTGGCGGTGATGACGATAGTCCGGATATGACCGGTGTTGGGAATAAAGATGAAAATTCAATACTATGATATCCAGTTCCTCTACAAGACATATTTTGGAATTCGTAAAATAAAGTCTTCATATTTTCGTAGAAAGCAATCACTTTGTGGTTTGACATATTTAATGAACATGAAATAATAACTTTGTATGAGAAAACATAAAAACGAACATAGAAACAGATTAAATAATTTAGTAGCACTAGAAATAAAGATAAGAAGCCATACAAATTAATAGTCATATTCTTAATAATCAATATAAAAATTCCAGTGGTCTAATATTAAGTATATTTCCCGTAAACTCATAAAATTTCTCATTATTTTTTTGATCACGTTCTTAGTTGACCTTTTGCCTCTTTCATTTTATTATTCTCTCTGGTCCTTTGTTATAATTTAAACATTGTTCTTTTGTTCTCTTACTGTTCTCTTTTTTTATATTTTTTATATTGTGTTCTCCCTCTGGATGTATGAGTATATATGACCACACACAATGTATTTTTTGTTTAGTTTAATTTTGTACCCTGATGATGCTTAGGCTAAACGAAACGGCTCGGTCATAAAAAAATTAATAAAATCTGCTGTCTTAAAAATTATGCAAAGTGTGAGAATAGAAAATTTGATTTATAGCAGGTCGTTAAAATGAACATCATGTCAGGCAGAGGTAGATATTTGGTATATGTATATTATTTTTGGCCTTTCTGTTTAATTCCTCCATGAACAATAAACAAAGAACATGTTAAAATCGTCGCCGGAAAGGAAAAATGACTGAAACGGCATTTTGGTCGTTTACACCACAGCACTTTAAAGTTTTTTTGTTTGTTTTACAAGTCTTCAGTACCTGGTTGGATTTTGAAAAAAAAAGTTAACTCAGGTAACTCAATGCTTTCACTGAGTTACCTGAAACGACAAAACGCTAAAAAACTCCCAAATTTACTTACTTACTAGAGTTAAACTTATGTTACGAAATTTAAATATTATGACACCTAAACAACATATAATACATAATACTTTAACGATGATTTACAAACATAAAAATAACATGCTCCCTTAATACCTGCTAAATAATATTATATATAATGTAAATATTCACAATTATCCTACGAGAAGTTGTAATAATTTTAGGCTTCCCAAAACGAAACATGGGTGTACTCAAAACAGCGTGTTTTATAAAGGCCAAAAACTTTTTAATAGTCTTCCAAATGCCTTAAAAGAAGCCTCAATTCTTGGCACTTTTCGTAGGATTTGTGCTGAAAATGTTAAAAAAAACCTATGATTCTTAAGATTACTAAGATTTCGATTTATATCTGCTGTAAACCTTATATGCTTTGTTCTATAATTGTGAAATGTAAAAATGTTTTCTTACTAGATGTGTGATTTTTTTATTATTTGCATACATCTAAATAAAAATACAAAAACAAAACAAAGCTTGAGTCAAGCCTTCTCCCAAATCGCATTTATATATTTTATAGAGCTGAAGGGCTACAAAAGCCTTCAGAAACAAACAAGAGTCGGAGCTTTTAACGTAGAGCATATATTTAACATATTCAACTTATTTTTGACCGAAATGTCGCTTATTTTTTTGTTTGTTTTACAATAAAAATGGGCCCTCTGTACCTAGTTGGATTTTGAAAAAAACAGTTGACAGGGACAAAAAGCAAAATAAGTCCCAAACCTATGTCGCTTGAGTCAAACCTTCTCCCAATTGGTAAATATATTATATGAAGTTCCATAAAAGTCTTCAGAATCAAACGAGAGTCAGAGTATTAACCATATTATGGTCCATCTATTAATATCCATAATTACCTGCCTGATAAATTATATTCCATTACTGTATTTCCGCAAAACTCGGTGGCCATCTGACGATAAATTATGATAAATGATCTGATGATAAATTTTAAGTCTAGTAGGAATTTGCATTTCACTATTATTAAATACGAGGACAATTAGTGTATAACTAAGTTTGCACAAATTTCAAAAGATGGCAGTAACTAACTTCAGCTAATTTAATAATAATTTATTTTTTCAATCAAACGAAACGTTTATATTAGGTTTGTAAATCAATTGTATTAACCATTAACATTCGTAAATCTTTCGACTGAAGACCCCACGGCAAGAACCTGTTAACTAACATTTAAAAAAAATAAAAAACGAGTTAGTATTCTCACTAAATTTAGTGATTAATTAATTATGGTACGCTCTATCCAATGAGCACATTTTTAGATCCTGATAATGACACGAACATGGAAAATCAAAGAGTTGTACATGTTAACTGCAAATTTAGTTATAACTGAAATATTTTTTAATGGCAAGAACATGTTATTTACAATAATAACATTGTATTGCAGAAATGCATTAAAATGCTAAATTACATATTACATTTAGTATGTTAGCTATAACATTCATGAAAAATAGTTTGTGGATTTGTGATGGTACACTTTTTTTTTTAACAAAACGCAAAATACTGAATATCTCAGAATGATTCGACAGTTAGTTTACAGGTTTTTGACGTGGGGTCTACAACTGACACGTGAATTTATTTCCAACTAATTGAAGATGTTTTTAGAATCCAACAAAAAAATACACAAATAAATACGAGAAATGCGATTGTCAAAATCACCGTAACTTCTTTCATAAGAAATATAATACCAGAAGGACTTTGGATTGTAGCAAAATCAACTTCAACTTGGCATATTTCGAGACGTTATGCCACTTTTTATTTCAATCTTATTTCTACGAAACAACAGTAATGTTTTACTGATACGTACATGAGCTACAGTTTATAAAACATATTAAAATATTTTATTAAAAATCGCCCTGGAGTTGGTGAACTGTATTTGGTACACCCTTAGAGCAATAATATGCAAGAGAGAGCGATGTAGAGAGAGCTGTAGTCAGTTTTTACAAGGTTTGACGGACTCGGCTAGACCTGGGCGTGACTAGGACTAGGTATAGGGTATTTATACATCCATTCATAGCACATGTCGACATAATGTTTTTGTTTATTTGTATAACCACTTTTTCACAGTATTGTTAAAAAAATATATTAAAACATGTAACCCAATAAACCGTTGAGTTATGTCAATTTATAGTGTGGGCGGAATCAACGGAGACGCGGGACACGAAGAACATTCTAACAATACTTCAAAGTGGTGTGATAATTTGGGGAAATTTGTTGTCTCTTTCTTTCTCATAGTGTAAGACGTAAAAACTCGGAGAAAGTGATTTATCCAAAATCTGTATAGGTTGGGTGAAAAGAATCAGCTCTCTCTCCATATACGAGTATTGTTACTTCAAGGGTACACCAAACGATACATCGCTAGTAGCCATTTTCCTCCTGCAGCATCAGTCCTATGTCAGAGTGATAGGTTCCTCCCTGCTGGCCCTGAGGGAGGTGTTAGTCGTTCGGGCGGAGTGCGAGGGCAGCGTGTGCTGGGAGCGAGAGGCGCCCATCAGGCGCAGGGGCTTGCGCAGCCCTATCAGCAGCAGGAAGAGGGCGCGCAGCAGGTTCAGGGTGTCGGTCACGTACCAAAGGGAGGCGGGCCCCCCGACCAGCCACGACAGAAGCTCCAAGAGCCACAATACTCCCATCAGAAGAAACATTTTAAGGTAAATGACGTACCTGAAAAACAAAAAAGTTCATCCAAAATGGATATAAAATATTTCATTCTTTAACATTATTTTTTAAAAATATTTAATTAATATCAATAATCCCAAATACATATATGAAACCGAAAAAGGCAGAAAAAAGACAATGGTCACAACCGAGAGCTTTGTTTTATTTTTATTTTCTGGCTTTTTCGGTTTCCTATTTGTGTTTTAGATTATGGATATTGCTTGAATATTTAAAAAAGCGTAAGCATTAATGCTTTTCATTTTTTTCAATTTTTTAATTAAGTTAAGTTTTATTGTATTGTGAAAAGGATAGAGGCAAGTGCGAGAATTCTCTTGAAATTTTATTTTTCTTTCATTTTTTTTGTAGTGAATATCGCACAAGAGTTCCAACTGTTCCCAATCGTCCAAAGCCAGTGGGACTATGTCATCCCCAATATGTGTATGTTGTGAGGCTGAAGGCAGCGAGAAAGGGAAGTAGATGGGGAAGAGTAAGGTTGGGAAGTACCTGGCCATTCAGATCTCGTCACCAAACACGGCTAAAGCCATTTCAACCAACGTTTCGATTCTGAATTGTGGCCTTTCACCAGGGCGATTCTACCACTCTAAAACGTGCCGCTTTTATAAATCAAATAAGTTATTTGCGCACGCCGGGTTTGAACTAAAATTTCGAGCATATCGTAAAGGCAAAACGGCTGAAGCGCCATTTTGGAAAGTGCATATCGGAGCACTTTAAAGTTTCAATACCTGATTGGATATTGAATGTTAACTCAGGTAACTCAATACTCTCACTGATTTACCAGAAGCGACAAAAAGCTTTAAAAAAGTCCCAAACTTGTGTCGCTTGAGTCGAGTCTTCTCCCAAATAGTAAATATATTTTAGATGGCTGAAGGGCCACAAAAGTCTTTGGAAACGAGAGTCAGAGCATTCGATGCAGAAACAAAAACTGATCAAAACTGCATATTTAACTCATTAGTGATAAAAAATGGTTTTTAATAAGAAAAAATCTGCGATGTAAGTATGTTTACACATCAAAATAATTATTTAACTAAGTAGTTAAATATCACAAGGGTGGGCAGAAGGATATACTGCCACACAAATTTTTTCTTGGCACATACTCTTGATTGATATTCATACCATATCAATAAGCTCTCATGCGGAACAATATCGTCACTGAGCGGATCCGGACGTTGGTGTGAATCCAGCTTAAGCCCTTTTGCCTTTTCCAGCGACGATATTTTATCCAAATCAGATTTTTTAAAGCTTTTTTTTTTGGAATACTAGATACTTGCCTGCGTTGTTGAGAAGTGCCCTCACCCACCCGCCGCAGTAAGGAGCGCTCCCGCCCCATGACTCCCACCCGCCAGGATGTGAAGAGGAACAGCAGCAAGTTGGAAACGAGAAAAATGGCGAAGGGTCCGTAGAAGAAAACCCACAGAGCCTGCCAGTCTGTAAGGATAAACGTTAACATGAGGGTTTGTCTGGGTGCAGCGCCGGCCCTCGGGTAGAGCGAGGGGAGCGGTCGCTCTAGGCGCCAGGCGGCAAGGGGCGCCGAAATGCCAAATTCGAAAAGTCGGTTTTTTATTTATTTATTTATAAATTAACGGACCAAAGTCCAATTACAAAAAAAACATTTAAAAAACACGAAATGGAAAAAAGAGCAACAGATATACATAATAATAAATGAAGCGATGACAAAAATAGGACAAAATAAACATAAGATAGAACATTCAAGCCATGGTCTAGTCAAAGTTTTGGTAGAGTCATAAAGAATGACAAAAATCATTTAGACTGGAACCAAAAATTTCAAGATCACGGCTTGAGTTAACAAGTCTTGACATTCTGGACATTTGAGAATTATACCCATAATTAGTATTGTGATGATTGAGGAACAGCAATTCATTGTTTCTGAGCCTACGGCAAGGAATGTTGAACTGGATAAGTTGCAACAGAGAAGGTGAGTCAAAAAAACAATTAATAATCTTGTAAACGAAAATTAAATCAAAGTCTTTCCTGCACTTTTCTAATGAAGACATTTTCAATAATTGTTCAATTTATATTTATATTTTAAATTGTTTTTATTCCTTGTTACTTAATATCTTCTACTGTATTTTTTATCTTTGTATAATGTCCTTCACAACACTGGTGGAACCGCATAAAAAAAGATTAATAATAAAATCTTGCAGCGAAAAGTGAAACCGTTATTACTTTATTTGTAATGCGTTTTTTCTTCTATAAAAATACTCTTGTTTTAAGCTAATAATAGTAACGATACTTTTTTATAAAGTAACTAAAACGTTGTTTAATGGTTTTCAAAAACTAATTTTTTTCTGCTTTTAGAAAAATAAAAAGACACAAAATTTCCGAAAACTATTTTTATAGATCTTTTTTCGTCGCAGGTTCGGTTACACATTTTTATTTTGGTTAGAAGTTCCCTAGTGACATTTTTAAATAAGGGTAGATGTGTTTATAATACCGCACGACGTCCCAAGTGCTCCCAACCGTCTAGAACCAGTGGGACTATGGCAGCCCTAATCGGGGTATGTTGTAAGGCTGAAGGTAGTGAGGAGTCAAAAAAGATAGGGAAGAGAAAGGTTGACTGAAACTAAAAATATCAAGATTATGGCTTGAGTCAACAAGTCTTGACATTGGAGAATTATTCCCATAATTAGTATTGTGATGATTGAGGAACAGCAATTCATTGTTTTTGAGTCTACGGCAAGGAATGTTGAACTGGATAAGTTGCAACAGAGACGGTGAGTCAAAAAAACAATTAATAATCTTGTAAACGAAAATTAAATCAAAGTCTTTCCTGCGCTTTTCTAATGAAGACATTTTCAATAATTGTTCAATTTCATCACATGAATAATTGCCTCTTTCTTGCCCTAATCTCCCTGCAATACCGCGTAAGAAGCGATGCTGTACAGATTCAATATGATGAATATGAACGGTAAAGAAAGGGGACCAAATTACACTAGCATATTCTAGATGAGGGCGAACTAATGAGGTGTACCAGTTTTACCAGCTCATAATGCACTACGCCGAGCTGGCCCCACCAAATACAAAGCATGACCTTGGAGCCGTGAAAATTCAGTTTGGCCGTCGACTTGGAAATATGGCCGGGAAATTCCCACGATTTTCTGGGCTTGGGGTTTTCGTAATGAACCCATTTTTAATCCCCAGTCACAATGTGATGCTGAAATCCCTTCCGTCTTTGTCTTTCAAGAAACTTTTCACAAGCAAACAAACGCCGTTCATCATCTTTCGGTTTCAACTCGTACGGCACCCAATTTTCGTGCTTCTGAATCATTTCCATGGTTTTAAGGCGTTTTGAAATAGCTTGTCGAGTCACTCCCAATGATCGTGCCAATTCTTCTTGACTTTGACGCGAGTCGTGATCAGGTAATGCCTCCAATTCTAAACGGCGAAGTTGTACACCTGATAACAAAATCTGAAATTCAATTTATGTGGGCACCTAAAGACAATCTCGCTCTACCCTGATCAAGGGCTAGGGCCAGCACTGTCTGGGTGTTTGACCTTTACCCTTTGACCACTTTATTAATTAAGGAGTGGCGCTTTAATGTCACTCAAGACCATGTAGATAGTGGACATGTCGGCGGGCAGATGCACAGTACAGATACGGAGTCCTTGGGGACGAACAATCGGTGATTAATGTGTCCGGGCGGGAGTAATTTGCATTATGTTTAGAGAGACAATTTTAATTGCGATCATTAATTGTTCCTAATTAAATGTTTCGGCCATAAAACAAAGACTAAGAAATACTATAAAACAAATTCATTAAAAAACCCATAAACCATGATCACTTCAGAAAAACAGCTATAAACGGGATAAGAATCTTGGGGATGCAGTGTGCAGGGTGCAGGGTGCAAAATGCAGCTTCTATTTTCAATTGATCGACAGTAATTAGTGGCGTGCACAGTGTTTATGTTCAGAGTAGGCAGTAGGAAAAAAGAGCGGATAAATTGATAATGCAGATAGGTACCAACCTTGGAGTAAGAATATATTTTGAGAGATTGATAAATGCTCCAGATAGGTACCAATCGCCCTGGTGAAAGACCACCATTCAGAATTGAAACGTTGCTTGAAATATTAGCCGTGTTTGGTGACCAGACTGAATAGCCAGGTAAATCCCATTTTTCCCAACCTCACTACTACCTTTACTCACAAATCACTTTCTCCGGATGCCATAGTCTCACTGGCTCTAGACGTTGGGAGCAGTTGAGACTCTTGTGCGGTATTCATGCACATTTACCCAACCTATATAAATTTACGATAAATCACTTTCTCCGGGTTTTCACGTCGTAAACCGTGAGAGAGGAAGATACAAGACAAGTTGTCACATAATATCGCATCACTTTTAGGTATGTTGTTGTGTTTTCCGTCTCCCGCGTCTCCGGCGATTACGCCCACTGCGTTTTGTTATGGGACACAACTCAACTGTTTTTGAGAATATATCCTATATTTTTGTTGATAACAATACTGTGAAAAAGTGTTCATACAAATAAGCAAAACATTATGTCGACATGTGCTATGAATTGATGTAAAATTCTGTGTCAGGAAAAAATCAACAATCCTGACTACATTTAATTTTTTTTTCTGTAAAACCACTGCCTCAGCACTAACAAAGATACTAACACAAACGGACCACTTGAACGCGCACACAGCTCACAGCATACATGGTTACATATTTTGTGTAGTCTAGTGAACATAGAATAATATACTTTGATGTTGACGGCATTTGAGCATATTTAGTTACCGCTTTTAACACGTTATAGACGGTCGGTGGGGCGCTTGCGGCGCTCGCGGCGCTGCGATTAGCAGAACTTTCGCGCGTATTTTCGAAAGTGTAGTTTTTATAATCCAATATTTGTATGCAAGTACGGCAGGGTAGGCAGTGCTTATGTGCCTATATGGGGTGCACACCTCTATCGACAATACCGATTTCTCTAAAAACTATTTATTGGTTATTAATCCCTCTAACAAGACATTCAATAAAATGTATCAATTATTTTTGGGCTAAAGATAAAAATCTTTGGTCTTTTGTGTTACGAAATTAAGTCAAAAATGTTTTTTTTTGGTAAAACAAAATTGAATGGGGGAATTGAAATAAAAATATGTTTTAGATGAGTGTTTTTATTATATTATTAATATTAATGTTTATATGATTAGATCTTGGAGTAAGAATACACATGGAGAGGTACCTTTGTGAAACAGAGTAGTCAGGACTTTATACTGACTCTATAGAAAGAGACAGAGATATATTAAAGGATGTTGAATAGCGTATTAATTACCACCTACATGGAATTCGAACAGTTTTAATGAACATATTTGAACACATTAAACAAAACAATATCAATACACTATTAAAATGATTTATAATGATATAAGCTTTTTCTTGATTATATGTCTTTATATCATTGAAAATTCTAGAGTTCGGTCAAAAATATTTAAAACTGTTGAAATACCGCTGAAAAGTGATGTTTTACAATCTTTGTTTGGTCTTATTTGAACATTCACGCATAGGACATATCACCATCATGTTTGATTTGTTTGTGTAACCACTGCGTTTTTTTTGTTAATCAACACAAATATAAGAAATAACCTCAAAATCCGTTGACGTAAGTTATGCGACTGGATGATGCGAAGTTAGCGCGGACGAAAACCATCCTTACATACTTAAAAGTGCTGCAATATTTTGTGACGACTTTTCTTGTCTCTTTCTCTCTCATGGTATACGACGTAAAAACCCGGAGAAAGTGATTTATCGTAAATGTGTAGAAGTTGGGTAAAAATATTTAGCTCTCTCTCCATATATATTCTTTCTCCAAGAATTAGATAGTAGTTTAACAGATTTGAATAAGGATTAACATATTTTTTCATTTTTAAATGCTCAAGTGAAAATTGATATAAATTGACTTGAGCCTCTAGTGTTTCGGCGTGCCCTTGAGAACCGCGCATTCATCATTTTGTTTTCGGGAGTTTTTATCCTTTAAAACCTGTTGTTCGCATATTTAAAAGAACCGTAATCGCTTGTCAACAAAATAACCAATCCGTAGAGATGTTTTGCATTGCGTTAAATTCGGTACAAGTCGAGTAATAAATATTTAAAGTTTAGTTACGTCAGTGCGGCGGAAAAATAAACGATTTTTAAAGTGACATTATTATTTGTATTTAAGGGAAAAGTGTCCAACTTTATTTTAATTTGGAAGAAAATTTATTCAACCATACGAAAATAAAAAATAAAGCGACAAAAAATCCTCACATTTCTTAACAAAACTTTTTTTAGTGGCACGAGGAACTAAACACCAATACTCCGAATATCAGTAGCTACTCCAGAAAAACCACAAATACCATTATCGTACAATTTATAAAACACATCTGTGTGCGCAAGGAAGAACGCAATAAGTCAATAAACGCAGATGTTCAGGAGAGCCAAAACAAAATTGAGGAAATTTAATTTTTTTGTATGTCATATCATATGTCATATATCCTTTTTCAAAAAATAATAGCAAATTATTTTATTTTCTGACTCTGCATACTTAACTCAAAACTTGATTTTTTTAACTCATTCCGTTCTTCCTTTCCCACAGACATTATCTGAGAAGATAACGCAATCGACAAAAACATTTATTTGTAAAAAACAAGTGAGTTATTACGAAATTACAGTCAGCAAGGCACGCAGGAAATTTACTTTGCGTGAGTCCAGCATTCCAGAAGTTAATACCTCAGAGCAATAATATACAAGAGAGAGCGCTGCTGTAGTCAGTTTTTATAAGGTTTTCCCGGACTCGGCTAGACCTGGGCGTGGCTAGGACTAGGGCTAGGGTATTAATACAACTATTCATAGCACATGCCGACATAATGTTTTCGTTTATTCGTATGACCACTTTTTCACAGTATTGTTATAAACAAAAATATAGCATGAGAGCTAATAAACCGTTGAGTTATGTTAATTTATTTCGCGTGTCAAAACGTGTGGGCGGAGTCAACGAAGACGCGGGACATGAAGAACATTCTAACAATACTTTAAAGCGGCGTGGTAATTTGAGAAATTTTGTTGTCTCTTTCTTTCTCATGGTGTACGACGTAAAAACCCGCAGAAAGTGATTTATCCCAAATTTGTATAGGTTGGGTAAAAATAATTAGCTCTCTCTCCATATATTGTTACTTTAAGGTTAACACCAAGCACCAAAGTACTATTATTTTTTTTCGGTTTACTTACTTCCAAACCAACACTTGGCGTATCCCATGTCAGGCCTGAAGGGCGATGCGGCCGGCAGGAGGGGGGCCAGATCCGCGGTGAGCGCCGCCAGCCCGAGCGCCAGCGCTCCGCCCCAGGCCAGGCCCCCCTGCAGGCAGCCCCTGGCCCCTCTGCTCCCCTGGGTCCCCCGCCGCCCCCGCGCGGCATGCAGCCCGCTGAAGGAGCGGCCCATAGACGCACACAGGACAGTCAACCACGAAAATGCCGACAAATAGGATATCTGCATTATATAACCTGAATGACAAACAACAAATAAATATTGTGCTATGAAAAAATCATATCGTTGCTGGAAAGGCAAAAGGGCTTAAGCGACACTTTGGTCAAAAATGAGTTAAATATGCAGTTTTGATCAGTTTTTGTTTCTGCACCGAAGGCTCTGACTCTCGTTTGATTCTGAAGACTTTTGTGGCCTTCAGCCATCTAAAATATATTTACCGTTTGGGAGAAGCCTTGACTCAAGCGACACAAGTTTGGGACTTTTTTTAACCTTTTTTCTCTTTAGGTAACTCAGTGAGTGCATTAAGTTACCTGAGTTAACTTTTTTTTCAAAATCTAAGTAGGTACTGAAGACTTTAAAGTGCTCTGATGTAGACTCCCCAAAATGGCGCTTCAGCCCTTTTGCCTTTCCAGCGACGATGTAATGGAGGTGCTTTTAAAAATAGCCAGTGTCTAAACGCAATTATTTATAAAACGTATTTTTACAATTTTCTATTTTCAATGTCACAATTCATTTTCTTTTTTTTTTGTAAAAAAGTTTATTTTGTGGAACTCCACTATTTTTCAAATTATTTGTTGACAGTTTAACAATGTATTCGGTAGGCGAAATAGCTATCACGCGTAAAAATAACTTGACAGCAGAAATGTTTTTCAATTTATATAAATAATTGTCATTAAAAATTGAAAACAAATAACGTTTATTTGCAAGATTTAATATTCTTTCCTACGACAAATGGTATGTGATAAGTTATAAGATATGCAATAATATATTCATATATTGTGATGAGAAGTATGCAAGTGGACACACATACATGTATATTCTTGTAACTAGCTGGTCTTACGACTGTATCGTTCCGAGGATTTTCAGAAAAACAGTAAAAAAAATCTTATTTAGGGGCAAGTCGTGTTTTTCTGGATGCTTGTTTCTTCGACATTATTCCTCCGAAAACAGCTTTCGGAATGCTTCCAATACGTATTTTAAAGTCTGCCTAAACTGATTGACACAGCTTCTCTTTCAAAAGTGACTGAGAGGATCACTGACTGATTTTGTCTGATTTAAACTGCAATTTTCCAAGAGAAGCCTTCATCGACTTCAACCTTAATGTTAATGGATGCTTTTTGGTTGCTTTAACTGCATTTAAACTTACTCACCTAAACACAAACAGGCGATGTTCCGACCAGGCTTCAGATCCAAATGATTTAGGCCCGTGGCGACATTGGCAACCATGAGACAGGCGATGTGTCTGGAGAGCGCCCCCTCCGGGTCCCGGGCTGCGGGGAACAAGCCCAGCACTAGCAGCGCGAGCAGCAGTAGGCCGGCGGCCCCCAGCGCCCCCAAGCTGTACAGGAGCCGCTGGGTCTCATGCCGCGGCAAGCACGCTACCACCACGGCCACACGCCCCGACTCCTCGCTTGGCCGCAGATAGTCCCCGCAGTAGTCACCGGGCGCGATCACCCCGTCCGCCTGAGACTGGATGCTGCCATCCCGTCGGATCCGGTAAGGCCCCTGCAACTGCAGCCGATGTCGGGCGCCGCACTCTACCACGCCTTGCATCACTGGCCAGAAGCTGCCCGCGACCCCATCGAGCGCGGAGGGGTCCCAGTCCGGCTCCCCGGAGCGCTGGGGGGAGCACGAGCTACGCCGCACAGCCCCGCGTTCGTCCAGCTCCTGGTGTATCTGACTCCCCGATAGGCAGCATTTCCGTATGCAGGCATATTCCAAGCACGGACATAAGTACACGATGTCCTCGGATTCCTCTTCAGAGATTTGCCAGCGATCTATGCAGTACGAGTTGGCCGAATATGAGATGTTCTTGTTTATGTTTTCTGCGAATATACTTATCTCTCCGTTGTCGAGCAGATCTACGTTTTCGATCAATTCTATTTGAAAGTTGCGTCCACTGCACGGAATAATGCCAAATCTACTTGCGTACGAAATTGGATCGTAATTGAGTGATATATTAAAATCTTCAAATGTCATCGAAGAAATATTGTTGAAAGATGAATATTTTTCACACATCAAATTAGTATTAAAACGTTCTTCTGATTGACAGCATTTGTTTAAATGCGACTTTTCTTTGATAAAATCACAAGGATGCACCACTATTACCAAAACGAGATAGACCACAATTAATTGCATTGTAAATAACTTAGCGCGGAGAAACAACCATTGTCCAGTGTCTTCACTCTTCGAATGACTGCAATTTTAGGAAGGATATAAACCTACCAAAATATTTTTATTTCACGTTGAGTGTTCGTTTCTAAGTAGGTTGGTTGAACACCGATCGATAAACCAACACATGCTAATTACAAAATGCAAAACAGAGTTTAACAATGAGTAATTTATTAAGTAACTATCCTTGTTTACTCCCCATACTCTTATTACTTATACATAAGTATATAATAACAGACATCGTTAATTTGTCGCCCGAAACCATTTCGAGCATTCAATATAATTTGCGTGCATCAATCAAAAAATTAAGATCACTCATTAAAAAAATGCAAAAAATAATCAAAACGTAGGTTTTTAATAAAAATAATAAAATTTACTACAAAATGTGGACATTTGGAACAGGCTTCTTCTTTTCTTCGGTGACATGGGCGCGAATCGATTGAAGTTTTTTGTTGCAAATGCAACAATTTTTAATAAAAAAGGAAATCTTCAACAAGTGTTCTGATTTAGTAGCTTCTTAAGCCTCAGCACCGAAAATGGGTCTAAACGTCATTTTGTAGCATTTTTAATACTACAAAAGATTTATCTATAAATTCTACATGGGTAGTTAGGAAAAATGTCAGAGGTTTCCAGTGAATATAATTTTTTTAATAGTCACCCTTTAAATTCTATAAAATACATACTAAAAACTAGTGAAGGCATTTTTTAACGTTTTACATACGACTAAAATTCCAGTAAGCATTTCATAAAGAATTCATTCAATTTAACTGTTGAAGAATTGTATTCACTGGAAACTTTAGACATTTTTCTAACTACCCGTGTAAAACTAACACATAAATAATTTGAAATTTTGGTTGTACTATAAAACAAAAAGTGTGTATTTTTAGGTGCTGACCCTTAAGCTGTTTGCTATAGAATTCAAGAGAATTTTAAAACAGCACAAGCCAGATCATATTCTATTAACGTCGGCTGACATTATTATGTCATCGGTATTGAGAGGGGGCAAAATCATATTAATAAGTAACATCCATATCAAATTTACTAAGAAATAGCGAGCCTTGGGGTCGGAAATCTAAATTTGTTTTCTCGGGTTCTACTGTACCGAATGACCTGAAATATTGAATTTTTACAATGAATGATGGTCAGAATACGCAACAATGAAATAAATGTATACCATTAATATTTATTGAAATTTCATCAAATTTACTGGCAAACTGCGAGCCTTGGGGTCGGAAATCAAAATTTAATATCTCAGGTTTCTTACAGTACCAAATGACCTTACATATTGGTTTTGTACAATGAATGATGATCAGAAGACGCTGCAATGAAAAAAGTCAGTACAAGTAATATTTATTGAAACTTCTTCAAATTTACTGGCAAATTTCGAGCCTTGGGGTCGGAAATTAACTGCCATTTTCTCAAACTGAACGTAAGAGAACTTACTGTTTTTACTGACGTTTGATACTGAAAAAAATCTATCGCATTTTTCAATCATCATACTGTGTACATACTTAAGGTTTCAGTTTTAAATATTAAATAATCTAGCATCTTCACATAATTGCGTGAGCGTACCGACGTTTGTATTTTTTGTACGAAAATGGTCAAATTAAATACATTCAAAAGGTGTCCTTCTTTCCCACTTTACAATCAGCACATTTCTCTATGAAAAACCAAAATTTCATTTCAATATATTCATTGATCTAAGAAATGATCGCGTGAACGTCTATAATGTCTATGAGCGTTTGTATTTTTTGTATGAAAACTTTCAATCGGTACTTGCTGCACATGGCGCGAAATTTCATGGAACTGGTCCTAGTAACAGGTGAAAGGCTTCATCCCCTACAAAATAGTACGTAAAATCATTGTTACTCTCGTCTGTTGATAACGAAAGGCAACGAAATACCGGAAATTTCATTTACAATCCAATTCTTGATTGCTGAGGAACGAAAAACACCCCCGTCATTATTTTTTCCAGCATTCCCT
Organism: Drusus annulatus; assembly: GCA_022651775.1. Taxonomy (NCBI): domain Eukaryota; kingdom Metazoa; phylum Arthropoda; class Insecta; order Trichoptera; family Limnephilidae; genus Drusus; species Drusus annulatus. The sequence continues at coordinate 272,740 of JAGWCC010000574.1, forward strand.
CCCGTCAGCGTCACAGCACGCCATCAATATGACTTGTAATTAAAATTATTTCATCCTGATTTGGGCAGCTTTTGTATTCAAAGGTATGGATTTTCCATCAATAGTGCCCACCCAATTTGGTAAATTCCATAGCAAATTAAACTGTTCTGCAATTTTCTTCCATTGGTACATATTCGAATTTGGCATCTTACTCAGGTAATTGTGGTCTCTGCCACAATTTGTGAAACTGTATTAAATTCCTCTAGCAAAATATAACCCTAACTAACTAACCATCACACCGTTTCTCCGCAGGGGTAGGCAGAGAGGACGGACCGTCATACAACTCTGTTTTGCCACACACTCTTTCCTTCATTCACATTCGTGCATCGTCTCATACACACTCTTTTGTTATTCTGACTCTTGAAATGGCCCGGCTCTAATATTTGATTCACATAATCGTGACATGTCTTCCTTGGGCGTCGCCGACTTTTTGTTCCATTTATGTTCGCATCATATATTCTTTTCACACTCCTTTCTTCGTTCATTCGTTCTACATACCCAAACCATCTAATCATTACGTTTATATCAGCCTTGCATTCTTTCCGGATATTCACATTTTTAAACGGTCGGTCGGTTACACAAAATATAACCCGAGAGCCACAAACGTAGTACCGGTTGCTAAGTACCTGTAAAAATAGGCCATCGACTAAACGAAGCATTTTTAGTCGGCTTGAGTTGTCGTTTGTTCTTTGGCGGTCTGCAGCCAGGCACAGGAACGATTCTAAATTACCGACATTGACGACAAAATCTGTATCAATGTTTCGTGCCCCTGATATCGACATATTTTTCTTAAAAGAATCTCTCCTCATTGACGTGATCTTTGCCGCTATCTGCAAATCTTTGTTACTTTCGTAGCAAATAGCTAGTTTATAATATATAATAAACAGTAAAACAATGATTTAAAAATATATTTTTTAAAGTTTTACTCAAAACATTGTAATAATTTTTGTTTGTTTGTTTTTTTACTGAAACGATTCCCGTTTGTGTGACAAAAAAATGATTTCCGTAAAAGCTGCACTGAGAGAGAAGGGCTCATGACAAAGTCGTTTTGTCATGGTAAACAGTATAAATTTGTACTAGTTTAGTCTTGATACACACGTCGAAAGGGACATAGTGAGTACATCGTGAAGTAGAGTCATCGGAATAAAATTTCAAACTTTTTTACGTATGAGCATAAATTACCAGTATTATTTTTGCATTCGTTAGCGCCCCACGCGGCGATCTAACGAATCATATACAGAAGACGGCTTAGCGTATTAATACTATCAGACTAGCAGAAGATTCGTTAGGGTATTCAGTAACAAGTTCAGAACTTTTGTACACTTTTTATCTTGTAATTGCTTAGGGTTTTTTATCTTAATACTATCAGATACGCATGCTCGGACACATTGCAATCACTATATTATTTAGTTATACTGCCATCTATTGAAAACAATCAAAGACATTTTATTAGTAAACATATTTTCCTATTGATTTTGTTATTTCAATTGGTCGTTTGTCAATAGATGGTGCTTATACCATTTTCTTAATGACAAAACACAAATTTTGCAATTATTAACGTTGTGACTTGTGACCGCTCTGTGCGAACTACGTCATTTTGCGGCAGTTCAAACTTCATTCATTTTTCATTGAACAAATACTTAAATTGAAGTTAGACTACAAAACTATTTTATTTTGAGGCAGTTCAGTTGCGAAGATGAACTTAAAATTCTATAAAGTACATCATTTTAAGTACTTCAATTGAAGTTCGACTACAAAGACTACAAACCACTCCATTTTGGGGTAGCGCACACTTCAAATGAAGTCGACTACAAAGATTTGGCGAAGAACTTGTTTTTCCCCAGTTCCATTTTTTGTTGATTTGCTAGTACTTTTTTGGGGAGGAACTTTTGTCGATTTGCTAGTACTTTTCAATTTAAAATCTCTACCTACTAATACTATTTTTTGGCGAGTACGACTTCAATTGAAGTGTTCACTGCGAACGCTTCATTTAAAAGAACTAGCAGTTCTAAGCATTCACAAAACTTTGAAGTTTCTTACCCACTCTAACACAAATAAATAATAAACGAGGTTGTGTTCGAAATTCATATAGATTATATTTATTGCATCATTTCGTGAAGGATACGAGTTTATAAATAAAATTTAAAAACCTTTTTAAAAAATACAGTAGAAAACATTTTTAAAGTTTGATTGCATCCCTAAAAAAAATAATGTAATTTTAGGTTATATAGATTTTATGTAGAAATTCATATTTACCCGTTTGAAAGGGTGACATTTTTATGATAATTAAATGTAACACGGACTGATTAACAACACTTGAAGGAACTCAAAATAAAATATTTCTTTAGAAAAAATCTAAAATTAAATCAGTTTTAATAGGGCTAAATCTAAATTACTGCAAAATATATTTTTCTAAGGCCACATGTTAGTGTTTATTATGCAAAATATTAAGATGCAAGTTATTGGCAATGTTTCAATGAACCTATTCTTAAAATGTATTTAATTTTTATTATAATTAAGAACATGTGTTTTATAACATATCGACTGTGAAAAGGAAGAAGTGTTCGGCCAAAATTTATGTAATTTTACAAGAAATTGGAGATATAAATATGTGATGCTAGCATTTATTGTAAAGAAAAAAATGATTGAGTAAGAGTGATTACATAATATTTTTGTTATTCTGTTAGTTAATATGAAATATTGATTGAAATGGCTTCAGCCATGTTTAGTGACCAGCTCTGAATAGCTGGATACTTCCCAATCTTCTTCTTTCCCATCTCCCTCCTTTCAGCTACGCGGCATGCCTAAATTGGTGACGCCCCACTAGCTCTTGCGGGCATTTGGAATTCTTGCATAGTACCTACATCTTGATATTTAAAAAAATAATCTTGTTTTTATTTAAATGACTCCTTCTCTGCTAACTTTGACAGTTCATTAATATATGTGTCTTCTTATCTTCTGTGAATGATATAACTAATCACTTATGTTATGCAAGCATACATTCTCAGGTTATTTATGGTGACGGTGGTTTAGTCGGAAAATGTGTTTGAATGACAATATTTATTCATCTTTTATCGCCATAAAGAAAAAATCACATTTAATTATTATTTATGACATAGGAACCCTTGCATTTATGCAACAATAACCGGAATCAGTACCATTGTACATCGATGGTGATAGTTTATATGTATATTGAAACCTCAGGTATTTTGAAAAGGTTAAAATATGATCTTCTCTTCCACCTTTTCACAGATATGATCTCAAAAGTTTTTTAACAATTTTTTTTTATCTATTCTTTTGCGAAAAACATTTTTCTAAAAAAGCAAAATTTACACTACAGTTTGACTTTATCAATACAGTATTTATTCATTTTATGAACTATTATTGATTTACATTAGAACAGCATGATAATACATACATAAAATAAAAAAGCACATTTTGGGAAATCTCATAAATAAAAAAAATAATCTAGGTACAATAATTTCAGAATAAAAATAAAAAAAAGATTTTAATGAAAAAATTGAATGAAAGAGATTTGATAAATTACATTATACATTCATAACTTTTAAACCGAGAAATCAATTTATACAGGGTGAATGGTAGTTGATATGTAATATATATTGAAGAATATTATATAGGAGACATTTAAAAGGTAAGAAACTAAAACAGATTTTTAATAGATGGTTGTCACAATTTGCTATATAGTTCTGAATCATTAGTCACTAGAGGGTCTCCATATAATAGCCTATGCATTTGATGTTGTGGGTACAATTCCCATGATACGCAAAAACATATGAAAATGATTTATTGTCCATGTGTTGTAATGTGTATTGATAGCTTTAACGGACCTTAGCAAAATGATTATCGAATTATTGTAAGTAACATATGAAACACAAATTCGAAGCAATAAGAAGTTAGTTGTGGGTTGAAAGATAAATAATGTTCTGAAAATTATATTTCTCTCTTGTTTATTAGATTATGTAATTGTAAAGCACTGACAAAAACTGTACTATATAAATTGAACAAATAGTATTACATGTTGCTTTCCTTGCAATAATATGGGGTAATAAACCATTATCAAGTCGAGTTAGACATTTTTTTCACTTTTTAACATATCCGTAATGTCAAAAAAAATATTCCACATAGTGTTCATACAAGCGTTTTACTGGTTTAATGTCCTTTACATTGTATTTCAATATTCTGCTTCAATAACCATTCACCATATATAACATACAAATCAATGAAGTTCTTAAAATTATGATGAACATGAGAAAATACGCTAATTTAAAATACAGAGTCTAATAATTATGTTAATGAGTTTACAAAAATATATAAATTATTCAGTGCTAGTACGGTGTGCTTAAAATATTAAGGACAAAAATATTAATTAACAAGTTAATAATAATACAGAATGTGAGGAATCATTGATTATAAAGATTTTATCTTCAGTATGTACAGAAATTTATAAATATTAAAAGCTAAAACACATTTTAAATATTTACAAAATTTCCAGATCACAGTGTCGCACAAACGGGAATCGTTTCTGTAAAAAAACAAACAAAAAATTATTGGAGTGTTTTAAATAAAAGCATAATGAATAAAAAAAAAAATTATTGAAAATATTTTCTAAACTTATTTATTGTATATTAGAAACTAGTTATCAGCTACAAAATTTACAAAGATTTGTAGGCAGCGGTATTCCTTCAAGAATCAAGGATTTCCCTTTCGAATCTCTCGTCAATGGTGTAAAATATATCGATATCAGAGGCGATTTATACAGCAACAATATGCCACTTGCAGGATAGATACAATCAGACCTTTTTTTCATTTGGACTAGCGTTGTGACCGCTCCGTAAGAACTACTTCCTTTGGCGGCAGTTCCAACTTCCTTCATTGTTCATTGAACAAAAATACTTCAATTGAAGTTGGTAGTTTCCTTGTAGTTCCGCTCGCACGATCTATGCTCATTTGTGGATTACTTCGAAACTTAAATTTTAGTTCTTCGTTCGTTCGCACGATTGAAGTATCGCACCATCCATAGTTCAATTTTAGTTCACTTTGAAAACTTTAATTTTAGTTCTCTGTTCGTTCGCATGATTGTAGTTTCGCACCATCCACAGTTCGACGTGTTTTGGTGTGTTTTATTTGTTCATGATTTTATACGGGACTATTGTTGTGATATTTTTTGTTGGACTTTGGTGACAGTTGCTTTAATTTTCTAAAATAATTACAAACTTTGATTGCTTTGCTTGTTTTGCCTGGCGTGGGACACTAGTTTTTTTTTGAGTGTTGTTTTGATCATAATATAATATTTAAAATAATTGTCCATTTAATAACAATAATAAAATAATTTATTAATTTTAACTGTTATACTTTTACATCTCCCTCCTAGGTAGCGCTAGTATAGTTCGCAACCCGCTTACGGCCGCTTCTAACGGGTTCATATAAAGCTTGGGCTGACGTGAAATCAGAATTTCAGCAGTACTTAAATTGAAGGGTTCACCGTGAAAGGTTCATTTTAAAGAACTAGCAGTTCCTGAAGCGTTCCCAAAACTTTGATGTTTTTTCCAACGCTAATTTGGACGTATTCGCCCTAAAGAATATTTTTAACATAATCACATCACACTCTCCATGCTACAAATCAATGAATTTTTCTGTTGACAGTATTTCAAATGTCGTATTAGATTTATGAATACATGTTCTAAAAAAACTAGCTACCATAAAATAATAATATTTTCTTGCATCCCGGGGTACACTTGAGTCTGTCTTTTAGTTGTTTGAAAAAATCTGGAACCAAAAGGCTAGTGTAGAAAGAGTAATAGATAAATTAATTAATGAAACTTACCCTCAATTTTAGTTCAATTCGATCAATTTCACCTCCCATCATATCAACAATATTCTCTCCATGTTTCAGCATAAAACCCTCCAGTTCATTGATAGTGACTAGCTTTTTAATTTCCTGAAACAAGCAAGGTATTAAAAAAATTACAGATTGAAATTCTAATTCAGTCATAACTACAAAACAGCGTAAGTTGTGGCGGCAGTTGTCTGTGAAGTTGAACAATTTTACGCATGCATACCACATTCTAAAATTTGAATAATTGTCACACCCACAATGGTAGATATGAAGCTAATAAGAACCTTTTTCATTCTATTTTTATAGTCAATGGATGTTTAGTCCATAATTCAATAAAATATATGTATTTTTATTTAAGAGATTTAAAAAAACTTAAATTTGGGTCATGGCAACATAAAGTACATTCCATCACTTTATTCAAAACAAACCAAAAATCATTTAGGCCCCTGTGGTACCGAGTGCCTTAATTAAAATATGAGGCAATACTTACATCAAGCATTGTATTGAGATCTTGCTTATCCAAGTACGATCTGGTCAGTTCTCTGCCATCGAAATCTAATTCGGCCTAAAAAATAAAATAATTATGTCTATGTATGTATCTAAAAATCGAAATGATAAATAAAAATTGGATACTGTAAATTTTTCATTCAATGTATGAGCGTTTCCAGGTCTGGGTTGCATAAGAATTGCTTTAGAGGCGTCATAAGTGTATGTCACTGTTAAAAACATAAGTAAACATTCTGTCTGTGTCAGAATGGAGGATAATGATTGCCATGAATCGCCATAGTAAATTCAAGGTCGAGCTGATGAATAAAATTATTAAACGATATAACTAAACAGTTATTTTAGATTAATATATTGTGTTTGGGCTAAAGACTCCAGATGTATATGGGATTTCGGATGTGCGCTGCACTTTTATTAACATTATAAAGGTTGTAACAGCGTGTAGGTTAGAAGGTCTATACTATTAAATTAAGGGTTTAGAAACCTCAAAGAGGTTTAGTCTTTCTCAAACACCATAATCTAATCTAAAATATATTACATATATTAATTATTTTAATTGAAAAAAAATTATTTCATAGTTCGGTCCAGATTTTTTATGGTGATTTCGGGTTCTATGAATGTTACAGATTTGATCGCGATATACCTTGTATCGAACCAAATTGCTGCCCATATCGATTCCCTTCACGTCATGGATGGCTCTTATCATCACATCTGATTCCAGATCTAAATTAATTTTATCCAGCTGCTCCTGTGGAATGGACCTGTAAATAAAAAAGAAAATGTTAAGCCAATGGTGACAGTAAAACTGTCTTCCTATAAGAAATAATGTTTATATTAATTTACCTACTATGGATATGGTAAGAAAATTAACTGCTACATAACAAGTCATAATTACATGATTCAAAATAAATAATTGTAATTGTCAAAAGGAGAAATGTTGCATTTAAAAGGTTGGGGTGTTTTAAACTCAATCACATTTGTCAGCCAGTTTCACACAAGCATAAAAACATGATCGTTATGCTTGACAGCATTTAACGGTGACCGTTCGAATGTCAAAAAATCAAAATGACGTTGATTTGACGGCTATCAAATGTGATGGGGTTTGAAACACCCCAACCTCATTGAAACTATGAATGTACACAGAATAACGGAAACATAATATGTTTTTATCGAAAATTAGATGCTATCATTTGAATTCAAAAGAATTTTGAACACCTTTGGTAAATATTTAATTCATAAATGTGCACGTGAAAGGATCTCTCACCTGCCGACCAGTGCCCCCACGTTGGTCAGTATGATGAAGGATGCGACACAGCCCAGGATGGTGCCCACAAACAGACTGCCGCAGGCGTCCCACTGCGAGTTACCCGTCAGGGATGACAACCCCATGAAACAGGCAGCAACTGCCACCCCTCCTACAGCCGCCATGTCCTCCAAGAGCACCACGTTCACCGAGGGATCTGAACCTCGAAGCACTGGAACATTGAAATAGAATTAATATATGTTGTTTAATGCTATATTTAATGTTTACTTCAAACACGAAGCCCTGTGCACAGAAACCTCAAGGCTTTTGTGTGGCGCCTTATCTCTGGTAATGCTATGCAGTGGGTCTTTAGGGGAGAGGAAGGAGTGAACATGGGTTTGATTATTGGAGTAAGAATATATATAAAGAGAGAGCTATAATTATTTTTACCCAACCTATACAAATATACGATAAATTACTTTCCCCAGGTTTTTACATCGTAAACCGTGAGAGAGAAAGAGACAAGACAAGTTGTCACATAATATAGCACCACTTTTAGGTATGTAAGCATGTTTTCTGTCTCCCGGGTTTTTGAGGTTATATCCTATATTTTGTTGATAACAATACTGTGAAGAAGTGGTTTTACAATTAAACAAAACATTATGTCGACATGTGCTATGAATGGATGTAAAAAGGTGTGTTCATGAAAACCCTAGCCACGCCTGAGTCAGGAGAAAATCAACAATCCTGACTACACTGTTTCGCAAAGCTATCCCTCCTGTATATTATTGCTCTGAGGTTTGAATATACCCATGTTGTAGGAGGGAAAAAAATAATGAACCATGACATGTCGTTCCAGAACAGAAGAATAAGTTATAAAATGATTATGATATTCTTATGTGACACAAATATGTTGGAAATTTAAATGCATATTGTAGTCAAGTTTTACTTATATAATTATAGCAATGGAGTCATGCTTACTAGATATCAGTCCAGCTAGTGAGTTTTGAATCTCTTGCAGAAGTAAGTATTTTTACCAATATTTCGAAGAATTGAATAAAGGGAATTGTCACAAGTTTGCAAAACGTCGCCACATGAAAAATAAAGAAGGGATTATTACTAGGGGCTGTTTAGCTCAGGACCGGAGCCTACATGCAAACGCTTCTGAAAAAAAATCAGATTATCAAAGTCACTAGGAAATGATAAAAGGTTAGGGAAAAGAAAACAAATGATTTATCAACTCGCCCAACAATACTTACCATATTCTCTGAAGGACAAATCAGCCTCTTTAGCACCCTTCTTTATAGCATTTATAGCCATAATTAATGTAGCACCTTCCGAAACTATAGCACCACCCAAAATAAAGTATGCCTGAAATGGAAAAATAAATATATATTTTTAGATCAGTTAAAATTAATCTAATAAAAGCTTGTCGCATCATTTTATGTGTAAATAATTCATGACTCTACTGCTCCATTTCACAAGCATCTATTTATGATATACATAATATAATTATGACCCCAAAAAACTGTCTTCCATCTGCATGTTTTTCTTTCCACATAATGTATACAAATCTATTTTAAGTATGTATTTAATTGTACATGAAATAACAGTATCTTGATCTTCTTCTCCCTGTCCCTTTAGCGGTCTCCGTTCATTGCAGGTCCAGTCTCTCCTCGCACAGCTTCTGGAATTGCTTTCCCCGAATTTGTCTGACTCTGGAGTAGTCAACTGGACGTATTCCCTCTGGAATTTGCTTTAGTTTATGTCTGTCCTTCCTTTGGTCTGTAGAATGAAACTTAGTGACTCACCCAGTAGAACGAAGCCACTGGCTGGGGGTTGATGAGGCCCATAAAGCCGTGGTAGTAAGATAGGCCAGTTCCCACACAGAATATTCCCACACCGGATATCAAGGAAGCCACGTATCTCATGTTGGTGTAGCCGTACGGGTGATTGGGGTCTGCTATCTGGAAAATAGTTATGTATAATGTTTCATTGAACATCGAAAAGATTACTATGTATACATATATACAAAATCTTACGCCATTGCACAGTTTTATAAAACTGATTCCATGAATTGAAATTTGATGCTACAGTATATTCAGTAGTTTCTGACAAAGCTTGCAAATGAATCGACATATGAAATTAATGAGCACAAAAGATAAACATTAAGAAAAAATCCAACAAATGGACTCTACATGCATCTCTCTCCCATATTTGACAGGACGATTTCCATCAAGGTGCAAAAATATAATATTGAGATGGATTTGTTCAAGTCAAATTATATTATGGGCACTGTTAGTTTGGGTGTTTGTCATACTGTGTGGGCACGTTTTTATGTAAATTTCAAGAGTAAGATATAAATTGGGATCTGCACAAGTGCCAAATATTTTTTTATGTCAAAATTCTATGAGTAATAAGTAAAGCATGATGAAAGATCTATTTTTGTTCAGTTAATCTTTAATTATTCAATGATTGCTGGGAGAGAAAACAGAGTAATTCAAATGAACCCACCTGTCCAGATTTGTGAATTCCATAAGCAAGTATCAACTGGTTGATGGTGTCTGCCAGAGAGTGGATGCATTCAGAGAACATGCTGTGAGAACCTGTGTACAGCCAGGCAACTAGCTTGAAGAGAAAATTACTGCCGTTTCTGTAAAAATAATGTCTTTATTGTAGACTTCTTAACAAGACTTTATATTACACATTTAAAATTATTTACTGTGGCTGGCCTTTCAGAAGTCTTATGAAAAGATGTAAATATATTGAAACTATAATTTTGTGATAAGCACATGCCAGAGTTCAAGCTGTCAAGAGCCAGGGAGATTATTAGTGTTCCTCTCACCCATTTCAGGCAGAGTGAAATAGGTGAGGAAGGAAAAAGGATAGAAAAAGTTGAGAGCCCTGCTACAATAGAGCCCCATTTAAAAACAAATGTTAAGTATAAATAGTGAGTAAGCGAATTTACTAATGCAATCGTAATTGCTCTATTTCTCAGAAAGTTTAAGACCTTAGAGTAACGTAGAGACCTAACTTTGCGAAATTTTGTCCGCACTTTTTGACCAAGCAATGACCAAAGGGTGTGGCCTAAACTCAGAGTAAAATCACTAACAGGGTTGTCACAAATTAAGTAAATTAGGTAGGTAGTTGTAAATCATTAAAAAGAATGAATGTTGTATATTTTTTGTTTATTCAAAGATACATTAATCAATAAGATTATTAAAATCTTATTTATAGATAAAAATATAAACGAATTAAATTATTAGTACAGAACATTTTATAATACATCTTATAAAATGAACTTCAGTTCCATCAACAAAATAGTTTACAAACAAAAAGTAAAATAAAAAAATGTACGGTGATAACAGATGTTAAATCATTTTCTTAACCTTGGAGTAAGAATATATGGAGAGAGATCATTTTTTTTACCTATATAAATTTGCGATAAATCACTTTCTCTGCGTTTTCACGTCGTACACCATGAGAGAGAAAGAGGCACAAAAATTTCACAAACATGAAACCGCTTTTTAAGTATTGTAGGGATGTTTTCCCGTCCCGCGTTATTTTGTAAGGAAATTTTGAATGCAGATAATAATAACAGTGAACTTATATAGCACAGTTTTGTGATATTTCACGCCAAGGGCGCTCATACTTAATTAATTAAGCTAATTCTAACAAGGAGAAAATAATATATAATATGTATACAAAATTAAAACTATCTAGATGCATATCGTTATCATAAATCATCAGAGAACAGGTTCAGAAATGGGTACAATAGTGCATGTGCACATCAATAGATTTAAAAAAAACAATTAACTAGAAGCTAAGGGTATAAAAAATCCAGATGAAACGTGTATGAATTCATATTAACATATTTGTTAAATCAAAAGAAAAAAAGAAATTAGATTTTTCTCGTCTTTTTTTCATCCTTTGGAAATCTAAAAATAATTAAATAAATAATAATATTCCAATTTTGGCATAGCCCTGAATCTGAGGACGTAACCGAAATTATAAATATAACTAAGAGATAAACACTATTCTGTCTTTATCTGTTTGCCAACAATTTAGCGTTAGTATCATGAGAAAGAAAGAGACCGGGATATTTTCAGAAGCCGTACAATATGGGGATTCCCCATGTAATGGTTTCTTATGTGACAGCTAGTAAATATCTCTAAGTTAAAAATATTACGAACTCAAAACTCATTTCAAACGGAAGTTTATTATATTGGAACGAATAGTCCAAAGATTAATTACATATTGGTGTAAGTTACTAGTTGTTTTGTAGGTTAGAATGTTAAATATTTGTGATCTAACTAAAAAAGACGATTTTTATGTGGTACATAATGTGAAAACTGTTTGTTTTTGGTCCTTTTGTACTTCGATTGAAGCAACCAAGTATAGCACATATGGCCATGATGTTTTGCTAGATATCGGACAAAAAATAACTCAAGTTTTTAACTATTTACGCACTTTTGACAGTCCGTTCGCCTGACACTCCAAACCAGAATGAAGCTCGTACAGATCAATTAACCGCGGACATGGTATTCAAATCATGTATTGGTTTCAACAATTGTTTGTCTCTTTTTCTCATATGCGATAGAACCGAGCATAAAGAGAGAGCTATATTTTGCGAGTTTGTCAACGATTTGTCACAAATTAGTATGGTCTCTTTATATTGTTACTCTGAGTTTAAGACAGTATAAAATATGTATTAAAAGAAATTTTCCCAAAATTTCAACGCTTGTTAGTGTTGAAAAATAATAAAGATTTAACATACATAGCTACGGCAGTAAGCACAACTTTTCCCGAGCGTCCAGAAAGCCCGGCTTCGGCCTCCTGCACGATGGTGGAGTTTCCCATTTCACGGCGGTAATCACGCAGGCGCCTTTTGACAGTGAACACATCTGTAGCACACAAAGAAGACGGAATTAATAAACCTTTTTAACTGTATTGATGTAAGTATTTTCATAAGGATTTCATGACTTTCCAAGATCATTCAATAAGTTATAATAAATAGAAGCCATGACCTCACTTATAGTACAGGCATTTTAAAGTGCAGTGGAAATTTTTATAAAAGGTTTATATTAGTCATAAATCGGTTCCCGAGGACCTAATGAATATAAAAACAGTTTTGACAGTAGTAAATAACTGAATGTCAATTAATCTGTTCTCAGCCCCAAAAAAATGGTACACTAATGAATAAAAATTGACAAAACTTTATCTGTATTGTAGCCGGGCTAACTGATTGGCGAACAATTGCTATATATGGAAAATACCAACAAATATGGAAACATAGTTTGTCATCAAAATGTGACGAATATCGAATCTGACGAATATTGAATCTGACGAATATAGAGATTCCAATGTTATAAAAATGTTATAAAAAGTCAGTACCCAGTGTGAGTTTCGAACTCAATCCGTCTAACTACTAGCCGAGTGTCCAACCCACAGGGTTATCGAAAACCTTTATTAGATTGATTACTTACTTTGTTGATATCTTCTTCGGTCAATTTCTTTTCTAAGGAGTTCCTTTTTGAGATTATCACGAGAACCCCAAATCTGTAATGTATGAAAAGAGTAATAATATTATATTTCGTAAATGTGTGCATCTCTTATATAGACACGTCTCTTGCAAATCAAAACTAAAATACTATTATGTAGGACCCAGATTTGTGGTAAAAAGGAACATATTTGTCCCTAGATAATATTTTCACTACTTACATAATAATAAACTATCAAATAAAGTTGAATGATTGTACCATAACAACATGCATTATATGATTATTTATCTGTACAAATAAGAAACATATTTTATTTGGTACATAATTTGCTTGATTCATATTATCTGAGAAATTTAAGCCGATTATTATTATCAAAGTAGGTAGGCTTATTATTTATGCCATTTATTTTGTGGGTATATAAAAAAAATGTAAACATTGCACACATGTAAAATTAACGACCCAAATAAAGATCTGCATGGCATGAAGGAAGAATGAGAAGACATAGTGACTATAAAGGAAGGAAACTTTAATACATTGACTATATTTTGAGGGATGATAATACTCCAAAATTGAGTCAAGTGCTAACAGACGAAACACAACCTGCCTGTAGAAGTGTTGTGATTGGTATATTTGTAGTAAGAATACATTGCCAAGAGTGGCTGCGTCTATGTATGGTAAAAATAGGCATAATGGTGTCCAATCTCAGGTGGGAGGAGGCACAATGAGAATAAGAACGTGTGACTACTTAGGTTGACTTTGTTAAATTATGGATTACCTCGTAGGCTTTGGCTTCCACATCTCTTCTCCAGAAGACAGTAATAGGAGGTTCCAGTTCATAGGGAGACCGTCGCTTTATTTTGGGCAGTGCCTCCAGATCTGAAGGCTTCAGAAGGAAGTCTGACATGGCTCTAGCAGGGGTGATGAAGTTACGTTCCAAGGAAGTGGCTGTCAAGTCCACACGGACTCTCTTAGGAACTGTAACATGAAACATCGAATTAGAAGAATGTTAGGTTATTGCGAGGTTTTGATTGTTATCAAGAATAGAGGGCTATTAACAATTTATTCGCATGAATGCATAGAATATTGGAGTGGGAACATATGGTTAATTTGAGAAATATGCTAATGAATATTTAACAAGTTACAAATAAAATTAATCCCGAAAAGATTAATGAAATAGTGAGGTTAGTTGGAAGATATATGCCACATTCAGTCAGAATAGCCGCCTTGTTGAGTCTTTTACGTGCCAATGACAGTTCCAGTATTCGGAAGTGTTTTTACTTCCTATCTGAATACAGCAGTAGGCATACAAAGGCATTTAAGATGTTTGTGTTAAGAACCACTATAATCAAATCAATATTGTTCATGTTGTGACAAATTAAGTATTATATTAATGTTCGAACAATAGCACAATCTTTCCAAAAGATTATGAGGTGTATACAAAGACAGAAGGGTACACCAATCACAATTTATTTATTTATTAGTGAATATCATGTTTAAATTTGAAAATTTTGATATAAATATCTGGGAACTAGATAAATGTTTCATTATTTAACAAAATCATTTTGAAGTGGATGATGGCGTGTAAACATTTTTGAATACTGGAATCTTATCAGAATAAATAATTATATATAATATCAAGTCACCTTTGGGTAATTCTTCCACCAACGGTTTGGCAACATCTTCCTTTTTGAAGGTTATGCTAGTGATTGCCGAATCTGGTCCAATTCTGGCTTCGGCAATCAACTTCTTTCCATTTGCAGTTATCTCAACCTGTTTCACCAGATCCACATCACTCGTCAGGATCTTGTTCGGATGGGCTAAGATAACATTTTTCATGGTTTCTAACTCTTTGGATTTATCATGGAGATCATTTTTATTATTTTCAACTTCCGTTTTATCGGAGTCCGGGATCTTGGCATCATTATTTGGATCTTTGGTGGAGTAGAACACTTTATTAAAATACGCATACCTCGAGTTCAAATCCCGATTGACAACAAAACTTCTGTAATCGACGGCGCCCGATTGTCTCCGGGCTAAAATATTTAAATGGCGTATCAAGAATTTCGATCCCAGAGTTATAAATGGGTTGAAATTATTATTCGGACAACTTGCCTTTGGGCCTAGGTATTTGGCTAACAACAGGGACCGAGGCAACATCGTACCGATTTTATTGTTTACCAAAAAAAATAAATATTTTCCTTTACCGACGAGATGTCAACCTCACACACCGGATAATCGGTTGAATTTAAGTAAAAATTAGACTAGGTAAAAGTTATTGAACACAAAACCATTGTTTTTTAAATTATTAATGCACTGAATATTACAACACGCTTGATCCAGTTACAGACAAAGATAATCAGTGCAATTTCTTCAAATTTTCCACATTGTGATCGCCCGCTCTCAGAGTTTGCTGTCAGTTATATTTTATGCGCTCGCACCTTGCGCGTGAGTTCTTACTTACCCGCGTGTTTTATTTAAACGGGGCTTGTTGTTTCAATAATATTCTTGAAACCCTAAAAAAAAAAGTTAGCGTAATACAAAACTAAGGTTGAGTTTGAAATTCGTAAAACATTCATAAAAAAAAAAAAATTTCACTTCTTAGACTTCATTTTTAGTAATAGTGTAAAAAATAATAGTTTTAACTTTATTCTATATCTAAATTAATTTTCTTTACCGTACATTATTGTTTTAAAGCTAAAAATATTTGAGTTACCGATGACCAAATCAAGTTATCATTCAATCCGATAAATCGTTGTTTTGCTCGTATAAAAAATACAATATTCAAACAAATGCAAACAGAATAAGCTAATAAAATTATATGTTCCTCTACTAATCATAACATTTAATAAAAACGTTTTTACCGTCGCGAACATTTTGTAAGAGCTATACAAACGTATGTTTGTGTTTGAACGTGATAGCTGTAGATATATAAAGAAATTAACAGTAAGAGTGTACATTATTAGTTTTCTTTTCGCTAATTCGGGTAAAATATATTTTTTTTGCGGGCAGCATCAGGCTCGTAAAACAATGTTTTGGGCTAAAATCAACCATTTTATGGTAATAAAAAATATTTATTTATTATTATCCCATATGATTAATGGTTTGTTTAATTTAAAAACTATTAACAGAAATATTTAATGTACAGACCTTTACACTGAGCATACCTCGTCTTAATTGAAAGTTAGTCGGTACCAGATGTGAGTAGCAAACTCGATCCGTGCGATTGTAAGTTGAAAGTCCTACCCACCGCATTACAAAAAACACATTAAACAGTGCTTTATATTGTCTACAACGTATTTTATTATATATCTTAATTATTCCAACTCATTTTTCCTCTATTATTTTTATTTTTTAAGAGTCCAATCGGTGTTCTAAGGATCACCCTTGAAAATACAAGAATTCTCGTCCTGCCCGCAAATCAAGATCCCCCGATGGCCCAGTCCAGAAGAGTTATCCTTATTATAGACTATACCAACCAGGCTGTGAAGGCAACGTTTGCCGTGAAATTGAATCCAATGAGAGCTGCGGGAGGAACGCCGAGAATTGTTGCGAAGGAGACGAATATCGAAAGTAAACTTGTTTATCTGACACGTATTCAATTTATTTTAGGCTTACATCTGGCTGAAGAAAATGATGATACGAAATCGTTTGACTCATACTGAATTCGAAAAGACGAATATTTAAACTATCAATACTTAAGAAGGACACAAATCGTTTGACTTCATTCATTTCCTTTGACTCATACACGCTGTAAACATTAAATAAAACGTTTAAATCATAAAATGTTGAGCTAAATTATTGTAGTAAGTTCTTATCTACCCACATAAAAACGTTCATTCTGAAGTAGCTCAGTGTTGCTCTATTTATTAAAATTTTACTGTAACATACTCATATTAGCTTAGCATGTATAAAATCTATTGGGTAAAAATATTAATAAATAAATAAAAACTGGTTGAAATCTTTTGAAAAGTTTTAAGAACGTCAGAAAAGGTTTCAATTGCGGAAGGGATGACCGCAGAAAAGTAAAAGGAAAGGAAATACTCGTACAGGGGTCGGAGATAATTATAATACCTGCTGATGGGAAATTAAAAATACATGGACCTAGGTATGAACAACACCTTGACTCTGGGCAGAAACGGGCGGTTCGTTTAATAGATTCTCCAATCTTAACACACGGATTGCAATCTTTGGAGTTCAGACATCAGGTAGAATGCTATCCTTGTTCTACCAGTATTTTGATAGAAGATGCTCCGAGAAACTTTCGTCATTGATCCCTTCGGCACCGGTGCATAGTCGAAAAACTCGCCAAACGCGCGTCCAACACGGTTGACATTCGATGTATAAGAACAGGTCGCTTCTTCAACTTATTCTTGTATTCAGCAGCTCGGCTGTGGAACGATTTTCCAGCCTCTGTGCTTCCTCCCCTTTACTTTCCTCGAAAAGACCCTCCACACAGCATCCCATATATAATATAGGCCCTGAGAGAAATTATTTCCTTCAAGGCCTTCTGTGCGGAGTTAGCGTTAAAAAAACACAAAAACTGTTTTTCAATAAAATTAACATGCCCTAATTGTTGGATTTCAAATAGACAACTTGTTAGTTTCTCACCTTTTGTTTATCATCCAGTCTTTACCTATCCCGCCAATTTGCCATTCGGTTTATTATTTAACAAAGTTGTAAAAAAAAAGAAGAAGAAGACGCTGTTGGTGTCGCAGGTTGGTGCCTCTCTTCTCGCTTCGTCGTCAGTCGTGGCAGGTTGTGTTGTTGATCGCAACATAGTGTTCAAGAAGAATTCAAGATTTCAAGAATTCTAAAACATCTTATTCATTGGTGAGTGAATTGGCTTAAATCCTCATTTTATCCACAGTATACAATCGAACCTTTCATCAAGTAGTCTTCGTTATTTCGTTTTACAGTCATTAGTAATTTAAAGTTCATTCGAAGCTGAAACGCATTCGGTGTTTATTGCAGCTTTGGATACAACACTAATATTAACTCTCCGCAGCTTTTCAACAAAATAATGTGGCACAGATTTGATTTGAAATAAGACAAAACGTTGGTCTTGCACTGAAATGGCAATTTATTATTCAACAGCTTAAAAATAATCTAAATCTACAATACAAAATAATACAAATAAAATACCCATACTTGCTTGATACAAAATAAATCACAGAAGTAAGTAGTAACGTATTTACAAGATAAGTCACTGGTGCATTATTCCTTCATCATATCAATCACTGTGACAGTTACCCCGCAGACCAGGGCCATTATGGCGATAACCATCAGCACAATATTCTTCCACAGAATCCAGTTCCACTTCCCGAGGTTCTTGTTCCAGCGGTAGATGGTCTGCACCAGGGCGGGGATGAAGAGACCGAGGGTGGAGTAGAAGATGGCTCCAACGAGGCTGATGATGGCATCCAGTTTTGGAATGGCAGCTCCCAGGCAGACTATCAAAGAAAAATAAAATGTTCCTAAAATGTGGCACAATAGAAACAGAGTAGGTATTGGTTTATACCTTGGAGTGAGAATATGGGGAGAGAGCTAAATATTTTTACCCAACCTATACAAATTTACGGTAAATCATTTTCTCCGAGTTTTTACGTCGTAAACGGAAAAATAGAAAGAGACAAGACAAGTTTCACATAATATCGCACCACTTTTAGGTATGTAACCATGTTTTTCGTCTCCCGTGTCTCCGGCGACTCCGCTCATTACGTTTTGTTACGCGACATAACAGGAAAGAACTCAACGTTTTTTAGGTTATATCGTACATTTTTGTTTATAACAATACTGTGAAAAAAAGGGTTAGCAAATACACAAAAACATTATGTCAACATGTGCCATGAATGGATGTACGAGTATAAATACTCTAGCTCTAGCCCTAGCCGCGCCCCAGTCAGACAAAAATCATCAATACTGACTACACTAGTGCTCCCTCCTGGTATATTATTGCTCTGAGATCGCACCACTTGTAGGTATGTAAGCATGTTTTCAGTCTCCCGCGTCTCCGGCGACTCCTCCCACTACGTTTTTTTATGCGACAGACCTCAACGGTTTTTGAGGTTATATCCTACACACAAGAGTTCTAACTGTCCGAAGCCAGTGGGACTATGGTATCCCCTTTGGTATCTAAGTATAAAATCTAAGTAGAGCGCCTTTTTATGTCAATTTTAGCTTTGTTTTTTTTAGTTTTTAGTTATTTTCTAGTCTTGTTAAGCGCTCCTAAGGTGATGTATCACAAAATGGCGTTAAAAAATAGTAAAGTATTATTATTACTTACCCGTCAAAATGACGCATAATGTTCGAACGCCAATGTTGCTCAGGTTATGCCATTCGGTGGGAATCACAGTTTTCGCGTACTTCCATATTATTTTGATGGCCACATAAAACTGCACCGTGTAGGTGAAGAATATTGCCACGACAATCAAACCCTTGGCGATCTTGGCAGGCCTGAAATTAAAAACAAACATAGAATTATAGTGGATTGCCTAGCACAGCGATTCCTGAAGTGTGTTCCGCGGATCCTTGGGGTTCCGCGAGAGGGTCGCTAGTATTCCGCAACGGTTTTCGAGCATAGACATAAAATACAAGACGCGTCATATTCATACAAATCTTACGAAAAATGAAGCACCACTGGTACTGTCTTGTTTCATGTTTCACCCGCGTATGAAAAGGATAGCCATTCAAAGAATATGTGTGTACGGATGAGATAGCTATATGAACGTCCCACGCTACTGTTATAATCGGGTATTGCGCGACTAGCCGTTGTTGTCTTCCTCACACTTATGTATTTTTGCATTCGCTATCTCACACCGTACGAGTACCTAAAAACCTTGTGAATAATTGTATTTTTTAAATTGAAATAATAAGTGATTTGTGGGTAATTACGAATGGAAAGAAACTCCATGAGATATGATTTTTGCTCCCAAATGATTTTTACACCTCTCAAGGCATTTTTTCTCAGAAAGAAGCCTACAGCGATGCGTTTGTGACAGCTGGTAACAGCTTGTTTGTCAAACTAATGTTTGTGTGATACTAAACGCAGTAAATATCAGGTATGTGTCTCGCGGACCCGGCTTAGTGCATTCACGCGGGTTGTCTCAGTAACAAGTTTTCGAAGACCGCAAAACGTCGAAATAAAAAAATAAATCTACATTACCTGTTTGTATGTTTCCGAAGATTTTTAAAAATTATGAATTCGTTGTTACGGAAATTGGATAAAACCGTTCATTGTGAGCCGCATTTTAAAACACATTATAAAAGTTATTATTACTTACATAGCAGTTGGATCCAGATTCAGGGTGATGCTACCCATGACATCATCTCCATACTTCAAATAGCCGAGAAATCCCAAGACCCCATAGAGCAGGACGACAAATGCCATGGACACGTTTAGTACTCCCGGACAGCCCAGGAAGTGGGAGGGGGTCGCCATGGAATTTTCCACATACATCACTATGCCGATTCCCTCCATGGCGAAAATGACAGTGCTGAAAATAATATTAATCGTTAGAACTAAAATCATTTTGGTATGGGCAGATTTAGGAGCATATTATTTAATGCTGTACAGAAACTTTTGAAACATGCATTACAGCTTCATTTAATTTTTCACTATCCAATTGTGGTAGCATGAAACCATCGTGAGATTCGTCTGGTCTCGAAGACTGAAATTGGCTGGCCTCGTGGAAAATATGCCAGATGACGAGATGCCGATTAAAATAATGAAAGACCTAGAAGCAGTCTGAGAAAAAGGAAGACTGACTGCGTGGAAGAAAGATCAGGGCAGTATTGAAAGGCTTGGGCGATGAAGAAGAATGGCTAAGAACTAGAGCTGGTGGAGAACGTTTGTGCTGAAGTTCAAATTCCACCCCGGGACATAGCTGCGTGGTGGATAATTGACCATTTATTTTACTGCATTGATTCATAAAGGGAAGGTCCTAAATAATATAAATATTTTCGAGTCCCAACTGATCCCAATTGCCCAGAAGAAGTGAAACTATGGCATCTCTAATTTAAAGTATGTTGTGAACCTGAAAGAAGTGGAAAAGGGAAGGAGATGGGGAAGATGAAAGGTTGGGAAGTATCTGACGGCTATCAGTTTACATAAAGTCGTGTACCTCAAATGACTAAATCAGCGATAATTTTAATAAAAAATAACAACGATTATGTATTTAATTATCAAAATTGATACGCCAACGCAATGTTTATTTTATCATTTTTAAAGTGAATACCGCACAAGAGTCCCAACTGCTCCCAACCGCTTAGAGCCAGTGAGATATAATATATAAGATACACCAATACCTTCAACCTCACAGCATTCCCAATTGGGGTATGTTGTGAGGTTGAATTTATCAGGGAGGGAAAGAGAGATGGGTAAGAGGAAGCTTGGGAAGTACCTAGCTATTCAGATCTGGTCACCAAAGCACGGTTAAAGCCATTTCAAGCAACGTTTCGATTCTGAATGGTGGTCTTTCACTAGGGCGATACTTGGAGAATCTACCACTCTGGAACGTGTCGCAAATGTACTATATATTATTTTCTATAATTTAAATGTGTTATGACACATATCATTTCAATACAAATTATTTACGCACGCCGGGTTAGAACCCGCGACCTCTAAATTCGTAGTCGAGCGTCTCACCGTTCGACCGCGGAGGCCGTCAAAATTTCAAGCAACGTTTCGATTCTGAATGGTGGTCTTTCACCAGGGCGATACTGAGAAAATCTGCCACTCTGATAACAAAAAAAAACAAAAGTCAGTACCATTCATTTGTTTGACAGTCGTAACAAAATTTATCAAGATTAATGAGGTACCTTCCTGTTTGTGTTTTCAGCATTTTTATATTGCCCTGGCAATTAAACACTACCTGGTAATTAGGTATAATAAATTAGAATCCGTATTTCAACAGGATAAAACGATAAAAAAGGTAGTAATAAACACACATAAAGTAATTTAATTCGTATTTACCTCAAAAAAGATGGAAAAGTTGTAATGCTGGTGTACAGTTTACGCTCTCCCACAGAAGGTAAGTCTCTGGCAATAACGTAAAGAGTAATGCAAACGATGAGGACGAACATAATGTTTGCACATGCGGAGAATGGAGCAAGGTGCTTGAGGTTCCTGATTTGGACCACCAGTATTAATGGGAGTAGAACCATCAAGCAGTAATTGGTTAGACTGATCACGACTTCTGGGTGATGTATTTCAACGAGCTAAAAGGAAAAATAAAAAAAAATTATTAAAAATATCATTGCTGATCTTTTGTGACCCATAATTAAATGATTTTATTTGCCTAAACGTAAGTTTTAGTTTCATTACGGGCAGAAAGCTGAAAACTCATGCACGATTATTGTAAATTTAATTTAACCGTCATGTAAAAATAAAGGCAAAAAGGCTGAAGCGCGATTTTGGGAAGTTACGGAAGCAAACCAGCAATCTCCAAAAACGGTTCTGTAGCATTGTCAACTTTTGAATGATTATTATAAAGAGACGGAGAATGAAGTGTATCAAAATGTTTGTGCACATTAAACTAGGAACAATTTGAAACAATTATCTCTAAATTTATCAACATATTCATGAAAGAAAAGTGCATTAAACGCCAAATAAACTTTTCAAGAAATAATTTAAAATTAAAAAAAATTCTTGCCTTTGCTTCTATACTCATTTGGTAAGTATATTTCGAATGGCTGAATCATAAAAGTCTTCAGAATCAAGCGAGAGTCAGAGCATTCGATACAGAAATAAGAGCTGATCAAAACTGCATATTTAACTCATTCCAACGACGATTTTTTTCAAATTTTGTCTCACAATTTTTGTATTAATTATGATAATGCCTTATGCACACATATTTCGAACGTTACATACATTTTATCACCTTGCGAAAGTTTATGCTTTCTGGATACGCAATGGGTATTTCAGTCCCTTCTTAAATTTGTCGATTTCTTTCTCACCTGTTTGACAGAACTCGTAATAAGTACCACATACACACAGCAAGCGCCGAGACCTGTAGCCGCCATCCCAAAGTCACTTGCATATCTGAAAAAATAAAGAAAATTAGTCAAAGGTTCCCAAAACAGGAGCTAATACGTTCAGATCCAAAAATTGCACTCAAGTCTAAATCTTTCAGGGGTTAATAAATGAAATATTTTCAAGCTTTTCAATATTTTTAACATTACATTTTGAATTTTGAAATTTCTAACACTAAGAGCTTTGTTTGTCGACTTTGTTGTGCCTGTGAAAATTAATACTATCTATCAGATATTTTAAATAAATGCGTGAATTTTAGGCTTACGCTCGTACGCCAATCAAAACTGGAACATGCATTGTAACGTCCAGACAAGGGAAACCATATTAATATCGTCGCTTGAAGACCAAAAAGCGACACTTTGGTAAAAAAATGAGTCAAATATGGAGTTTTGATCAGTTTTATTTTCTGCATCGAATGCGCTGACTCTCGTTTGATTCTGAATACATTTGTGGCCCTACAGCTAAAATATTTTTTACCATTTGGGCTAAAAGGCTTGACTCAAGCGACACAAGTTTGGGACTTTTTTTTTGCTTTTTGTCACTTCAGGTAACTCAGTAGTAGCCTTAATTTATCTGAGTTATCTTTTTTGCAAAATTCTGATCAGGAACTGAAGAACGAATTTTTTAGTAAAATAATAATCTTCTAAAGTGATCTGGTGTAAACTTTTCAAAATGGCACTTCAGTCCTTTTGCATTTTCGGCTACGATATGGTAGAGCTACGTCTTTCATCTTTCTGACCAGATAGAGCTGAATAAATCAGCATTCATGTCGTTAAAGACTATTTTACGTAAAAAAAATCATACCTACCTAACGGCTTTGGAATATTTTTGAACACATTTTGGTCCATTGACAAACGCTTCTTCACAAGTTTCTGCATATCCCAAACAAGGTTTTCTTATGTTAGTACAAATTTCTCTGGATGTTTCAACCTGGAAGATAAATACATTGGAGATAATAGATTGCACCAAGAATACCTGTTCATTGAAATCTTGAAAACAAACAGTAAATATTGCTATCGGGATAATTATAACCTGCAAAAGGTTCGGTCATCTACTACAAAAATCAGAAGTAAAATTGGTTACTTACTAATATTTGACAGCAGTGAGTACAGATGAACCCAACAATAATCGTTCCAAGAGTGCCAACTAGAATGCCAGCATTTGAGAAAGCGAGAGGCATCGCCAGGATGCCAGACCCCAGAGATGCCTTCAAGAGATTCGCAATGGACTGCCCATCCCTGAAACCATAACAAAATAATAATTAAATTTTGGTTCTGGACAAAACAAACAAATTTAAATTGATGCTTTTATTGAAATAATTATTGGTTTCAATATTTAAGTCTGAATGTACCAGACATCAGGAAGTCACATTAACATGAAACTGTATTTTAAAATCATAAATCAGTTTACATAAAGTCGTGCACCTTAAATTACGAAAACAGCGATAATTTTAATAAACAACAACGATGATGTACTTAATATCAAACTGATACGCCAACCTTAAATTTATTTTTATAGTGAATACCGCACAAGAGTCCCAACTACTCCCAACCGCCTAGAGCCGCTGAAAGTAGTGGGGAGGGAAAGGATATGGGGGAGAGGAAGGTTGAAAAGTACCCGGCTATTCAGATCTGGTCACCAAGCTTAGTCGCGCCATTTCAATCAACGTTTCGACTATGAATTTTGATCTTTCACCAGGGCGATACTTGTAGTATCTATCACTCTGAAACGTGCCGCAAATATACTATATATGAATTAAATGTCTTGTGACACATATTGGTACGATAAAATGTATTTGCGCACGCCAGGTTTGTAGCAACGACCTCTGGATTAGTAGTCGAGCGTCTTACCACTCGACCACGAGATACCAAATATATTTTATTCGTCGACTTTGAATTTGACGGCCTCCATGGTCGATTGGTAAGACGCTAGACTGCGAATCCAAAGGTTGCGGGTCTCAACCCGGCGTGCCCCAGTAACTTTTATTTAATAAGGAAGTTGAGTCCATTTTTTTAATATTTTTTTTTATCAATATCCACCTTCAAACTTAAATATAGGTATTTTTTTATTTTTTTAGTTAGTTTTTATAGTTAAATTAATTCTCAAAGTTTGAATTTTTGTACGCCGCCAAAACGGCAATATCTCAGAGGTAAGGAGCGGGGTGGGTGCGTGACGCGTTTTGTACGTTCAGAAGGGGCACCACACGGTACTTATATTTGACATCGCACATTGTCGTTATCCAGCTGTCAGTTGCATATTTGTTATTTTGTGTTTTTTCTTCAATTTTACCGCTTTTAATTTAACAAAACCTTATAAAATGTCAGGAGATAATACGTCTTGCTATTGCATCGTACCAATGTGTAAAAATACAAGCATTACTGCAATTTACAATCATTCCAAGAAATGAAATTTTACGTAAAATGGTTCACCGCCATTTACTTCGGGTGGCATCGCATCGTACGAAAACGGTACATTTGACGTTCGACTAATATGAAGCGTTTCTATTTTATGGCGTTTTAACTAATTTTCAAGAAGGGTTTATTAATTCTGGGAATAATAATATGGAAATATACATATATATTCAGAATCTGTGTTTTTCGATCTACATGCACATATTTTTTTAAAGTCATAATATTTTTCACTCAACTTCTCTATTGTTATAACAAATTTGCGGCACGTTTCATAGCGGTAGATACTCTAATAATCGCCATAGTGAAAGATCACCATTCAGAATCGAAACGTTGCTTGACACAGCTTTAGCCGTGTTTGGTGACTAGATCTGAATAGCCAGGTACTTCCCAACCTTACACTTTCCTATCTCCCTCCCCTCTCCACTACTTTCAGCCTCACAACATACCCCAATTGGTAATGCCATAGTCTCACTGGCTCTTGGCGGTTGGGAGCAGTTGGGACTCTTGTGCGGTATTCACTATAAAAAAAATAAAAGAGAAATATGCAAAGTGTGTCCTTTCACATGCACTAACACTTTCAAATGAGGTTCCTGCAAGAACAAGCTGTCACTTATTGAAATTTAGTTTACTGATTTTTCCGCAAGGAGCGGACCAGGAAAAACGAGATGTTACTGAATTTCAGTCAAAATGGATAAACAAGAAATAATGGATATTTGTAAAAGGCATTTACTTTGTGGCTTGCCATATCTATAAATAAAACAGATAAACTTTGTTTATAACCGCTTTGCATTATTATAAAGTAGTTGTAAACAAAAAGTTTATCTGTTTTATTTAAGAAATAATGGTTTTGGGGAGTCACTGCAGTACTCACGAATTGGGTAGTTCCACCGTTCTGTGTTCCAGAGGGTTGTAAGGATCCTCGTCATCTTTCCCGTTCTTCCCAAAGCAGTCATTGTTATTTTCAGAACTAGACGTTCTGGGAGTTAGAACGATGCTGAAACAGGGAGTGAACGTATTATTACAAGAGGCAACACTGAAATGCCACAATAAGGTGATTCGAGGATCGTTATATTGATGTACATACATATTAATTTGTGTCAATTGATTGGATAAACGCGATGAATCGTAACCGAGATACTAGGCAATTTTACGACTCAGTTGTATAATATAATAAGGAAGCGACTTTATTTTGACACTTCGTGATAAATCAAAATGAAGTTATACATTTATCATGTGCCTTTTGACACATAGATAAATGTGAAACAAAATTTTCGAATTATTTTTCATTTTTTTTTAAAAGAAAGAAAAACTTCTCAGGTCACAAATAACCGGACAATATTTGAACAACTCCTTCTTTCATCATAATAAGCGGAAGGTGCTGCTTGTGCAATGACGGAGGACTTAGCTAGCGGAGGAATTGAATCCACGATGTCCGGGTGAGAATCCGACGCGTTTGCCCACTCAGCTACAAACCCCGCAATTGGTTTTCACTTTTGTATATTTCCTTTTCAGAAACGATGTTTAATGTTTTTTGCAGAATTTTAACAAGAATTCTGGTGTCGAAATAGGTCTAATAATTACATTATTATCACCTTAGAGGAAATGCTTCAGGACTCTCCGTGTATAATTATTTTATTATGAAAAGTGGTAGATACACAAAACCAATATTATAAGTATGAGAACTGTTTTCCAAGTTACAAGGAAAACTCGTATCAAGGTTACAAGAAAATGGTGTCTTGATCACGAGGAGAGGATTGTCATAAAAATATGATAATTCGGTACTCACGTTGAACAAAAACGTATTATCTTCGTTCTTCCCCATCTTCTAGATAAAATCTCAAACACCTCCCGTTACTTGAGCCGTATTCTGCCGAACCGATGGATGAGTGTTTTATATAACTGCTTGAACAGAGAAACAGAGTTTAGTAGACAATACATAAATACTACACAATTGTCAATAATTACTATTGTTTCAAATGCTATACATCTCCTTCCATGGTTAGGAGCTAAATGACAAATCTTATTGAGAATATACCTAAGTTTTACCTTGCTGCATAGGTATGTGTGTATATATCATGCAGCGACTCGCTGCCGCTTACTGCCGTACGTGATTATTTTGTGTTTAGCAAATAAATAATGAGCCATGCTACTCTATTTTAGCTATCGGCAACAAATGGATGTTTCTGCAATTAAAAAAGGCCAAGAGCACGAAGCGCATTCTTTTCAATTACGATAACGTAACGTTGCATTATAAGTTCCTAGTATAAACACAGCCTTTGAACAGATAACAACGCGCATTAACATCACGATTTATTTTTGTATTAACGGTCCTCTTTACTAGTGGTAAAATTTACTTGAAAGTATTGTGAAATATATCATTCAATCAAAAAATTTAAGCTGCACCTCCGGGAAATTTTCTATTAATAATATGCTTTTCTATCAATTTCGTTGTTTTAATTTCCAATTTTTATATTCGTTAATTACCTTTAATGAACATATTTATTTTTATCTAATGTGGTCAGCTAAGATTATACGGTATTTAGCAAATTAAATTAGAATTTAGAGCGTAGAAATCGATAGAAAAATATATTTATGTTAGGGAGACAGAGTTGTTTTGGATTTTTTCTCGATATACAGCTTAAATCTTCGATTGAATGATTTATTTATTTATTTATTTATAAATTAACGGACTAAAAGTCCAATTACAAAAATACATATAAAACACGAAATATAAAAAAGATTAACAGAGAAGAAATAGGATATAAATTGAGATAAATGAAGCGATGACAAAAAAATAGCGGGCAAATTCAAGCCATGGTCTTAGTCGTTTTGGGAAATCAAAAAATGGAAAAACATTTAGACCTTTCCAAAAAAATTTCAAAATGGCGAGAATTGAAATTTTGGACATTGGGGAAAATACCCGGGGGGATT